>JACEEZ010010775.1:55000-65000 GCA_016584305.1 Chionoecetes opilio | reverse complement strand
GTTCGTGCTGACGTGGCGGCGCTTTGTATAGTCAATAACCTTGTAGTTGGTACTTGCAAAGTGTCTAGATAGGATGAAAATCTTATCTTATCTTCCTCTTCCACTATCAACACCTCCTCTTCCACCACCACCACCTCCTCCACCAACATCACCCCCACCAACTCCTCCACCACCAACACCTCCTCTTCCACTATCAAAACCTCCTCTTCCACCACCAACACCACCACCACCACCACCTCTTTCACCCCCAACACCTCCTCCTCCACCACCACTATACTTCCTTCATTACCACCACCAGTCCACCACCACCATTACCTTCCCCACAGGACACTCCAGCCGGGTCATTACGAGGTCAACATCATGCTAATGTAATGGGACTTTAGGCAGTGTTTGCAAGGAGCCCCCCCCCCTCCGCCCCCCTTCAAGCACCTGTAGCAATGGCCCGATGAGTGTCCCCCTTACACCTGTACACGCCATTCATTAGGTGACAGGTATAGGGGAGGGGATGGGACGGGGGGGGGTAGGCAAAACGGGTTCCAGTGGTGGTTGTCGTGAGAATGTTGTCTGTCACGTGTTATGGAAGACAAGAAGGGGAAGCTCCTACCTCCTCCTCCTCCTCCTCCTTCAACATTTGTTTTTTCTTCTTCTCCTTCTCCTTCTCCTCCTCCTCCTCCTCCTCCTCCTCCTCCTCCTCCTCCTCCTCCTCCTCCTCTTCCTCTTCCTCTTCCTCCTCCTCCTCCTCCTTAGCAAAGGACTAATTAAGTCTAAAAAGCGCGAGTATGAAGAAAAAATTGCAAAGGAATCCAAATCAAACCCGAAAAGGTTCTTTCAATACGTTCGAATGAAGAAAAACGTCAAAACTAGTATTGGGCCACTGAAAGATAAAAATAACATCTTGGTAAATGATAATAAGAGCATGGCAGTCGTACTCAATGCGTACTTTAATGCGGTATTTATTAAAGAAGACGAAGCTCCATTACCAGAACCAGTAAACATGTATGCGGGACTCGAAAGTGATAGATTGGAAATAGGAGAGATAACAGTAGACGAAGTATCAAAGTATTTGCAGAAACTTGACCCAGCAAAATCCGTGGGGGTGGACGAAATTTCGCCGCGATTACTTCGCGAATGTCACAGTCAACTTTCGCTTCCACTAAAGATTATCCTCAATAAATCGCTAATGGACAAAAATGTTCCTAGTATGTGGAAATTAGCTAATGTTACACCGATATTCAAGAAAGGGAGTAAGAGCCTCGCAAGTAATTATCGCCCAATTAGTCTAACGTCTGTGATTGTTAAACTATTTGAGAAAATATTGCGGGATAAAGTAGTGTCTTTTCTCGATGAAAATAACTCAATATTAAACTCGCAGCATGGATTTCGAAATAAGAGATCCTGCTTAACAAACCTACTGGATTTTTTTAATGTCATTTATTCAAACTGGGACGCTAAAATTCCCTCGGATGTAATATACCTTGATTTTCAGAAAGCCTTCGATACAGTTCCCCATAAGCGACTTTTGACCATGCTAAGGGCACATAAGCATATACTAGAGAAAACTGCGAACTCATACAAAGTGATCTCGACAAACTATCAGACTGGAGTGATAAATGGCTATTAAAATTCAATTTCGATAAATGTAAAGTAATGCATATAGGCAACGATAACCTCAAATATAACTATCAAATGCAAAATAAATCGTTAACTGAAGTACAGCAGGAAAAGGATTTAGGTGTCATCATCAGTAATGATCTTAAAACCAGTCCGCATTGCCTAGCTGCCAGTAAAAAGGCGAATATGATGTGGGGCTTTATTAAACGCAATTTTGAACACAAAACTCCGAAAGTAATGACACAATTATACACGTCCTTGGTTAGGCCACACTTGGAATATGCCGTTCAATTCTGGTCGCCCTGTTTCGTAAAAGATCAAGCCAAATTGGAATCAGTGCAAAGTAGAGCAACCAAACAAATTCCATCTCTGCGAAATTCATCTTATGAAGAGAGACTGCGGAAACTTAATATGTTTTCCTTAAAGGATCGTAGAATCCGTGGGGACTTGATAGAAACCTTTAAGATCCTAAAAGGATTTGATGTCATTAATCAAGAGAACCTATTCGAGCTTTCAACTCAAGTGACAACAAGAAATAATGGTTTAAAACTAAACGGTCAACGTTGCATCACTGATCTCCGTAAAAATTATTTCAATGTGAGAGTCGTTGATCGATGGAACAAGTTACCAGCAAATGTTGTCGAAGCCAGCACAATAACTACATTTAAAAACAGACTTGACGCGCACTGTAAAGTAAATGGGTATTGATAGTGCCCTGCGAATTCATATTTAGTCCCCCGGATCGATTAGTTGTAGTGGTAGTGGTAGTTGTAGCTAGTATATTTCATACCCTATTTTTCTGCACTATGAAACTTCCATGTTCCTATCTTCTTTTAAGGACATGGTATCCTTTTCCAACTGTTTTCTTACAAGTAGTTGATAGTTAGTAGTATGTAGTTCAGCAGATACCCTCGCCATGGACCAATGGGTCTCCTGGTGTCTGTTATTCCTATGTAATCCTATGTAATCCTCCTCCTCCTCCTCCTGCTAATGATATTCATTAAACCATTCTTATTCTTTGTAATCCTCCTCCTCGTCCTCCTCCTGCTAATGATCTTCGTTAAACCATTCTTATTCTTTGTAATCCTCCTCCTCCTCCTCCTCTTCCTCCTCCTAATGATCTTCGTTAAACCAGTGTCATTTCATTGTAATCTTCCTTCTCCTCCTGCTCCTCCTCCTCTATATCCTACCACTCTTCCATGTCCTCCTGCTGGGGACGTTATCCTTTGCTCGCTACATGCATCCCGATCCCAGGGGCGTGGCGTGCGAGTCTGCCTTTATTATTTTCTTCTTATGTTCTTATGTCTGCCTTACCTTTCGTCTCCTTGGTGGGTGAAGGCAAGGCAGGTCAGGTCAACATAGGACTGACGGAGGGTCTTTGGGCGGGGTGTGGCGGAGGGCGTGTCCTGGTGACGTCTTGAAGGGATGGGACGTGTGCAAGCCTTAATGTGTGTGTGTGTGTGTGTGTGTGTGTATGTGTGTGTGTGTTGAAGTCAGTGCCCTGTCTAACTATGCGACCTGATTTCTTTTCATGTGTTTTTCTTCATCTCATCCCCTTCCCCCGGTCCCCCAATGCACCCTCCTCACCTCCCGTCGTTCTATTCTGGTGACTGGGAGCTTCGTGGAAATCTGCTTGACCTATTTCACTCATATTACCCGAAGGAAGAAAGATAAGGAGGAGGAGGAGGAGGAGGAGGAGGATGGACGGAAATTATGTAGTATATAAAATTTATGACATTTGGATCCTATGGAGACAATTTGCACGTAACAACAGCGAGGTTATTGACGATACGAATTACCACCACGAACCATTACCTCCATAAATGAACTCAAGCAGCGAGTGGGGGTTCGAACACCGGGATGCTGTACACAAACCCAAGTCGCTACCACTGAGCCACCTTGCCGGGCGTGCAGAATAGAAGAATCAGCATCGCAGAAACCCACTGGCATTTCAGCGAAAGGGCAAAAACTTGAGGGAGACCGTGCAGGCAAGCATAGTGCTGTGACATTATTGATAGACGGGGAAGGAGTGGAGGGAGAGACAGGAAGAGACAGGTAGTAGTGGAGTCAGCGAAGGAAGAGACAGGGAGGAGTGGAGACAGCGAAGGAAGAGACAGGGAGTGGAGACAGCGAAGGAAGAGACAGGGAGGAGTGGAGACAGCGAAGGAAGAGACAGGGAGTGGAGACAGCGAAGGAAGAGACAGGGAGGAGTGGAGACAGCGAAGGAAGAGACAGGGAGGAGTGGAGACAGCGAAGGAAGAGACAGGGAGGAGTGGAGACAGCGAAGGAAGAGACAGGGAGGAGTGGAGTCAGCGAAGGAAGAGACAGGGAGGAGTGGAGTCAGCGAAGGAAGAGACAGGGAGGAGTGGAGTCAGCGAAGGAAGAGACAGGGAGGAGTGGAGTCAGCGAAGGAAGAGACAGGGAGGAGTGGAGTCAGCGAAGGAAGAGACAGGGAGGAGTGGAGTCAGCGAAGGAAGAGACAGGGAGGAGTGGAGTCAGCGAAGGAAGAGACAGGGAGGAGTGGAGACAGCGAAGGAAGAGACAGGGAGGAGTGGAGTCAGCGAAGGAAGAGACAGGGAGGAGTGGAGTCAGCGAAGGAAGAGACAGGGAGGAGTGGAGTCAGCGAAGGAAGAGACAGGGAGTGGAGACAGCGAAGGGAGAGACAGGGAGGAGTGGAGACAGCGAAGGAAGAGACAGGGAGGAGTGGAGTCAGCGAAGGAAGAGACAGGGAGGAGTGGAGTCAGCGAAGGAAGAGACAGGGAGGAGTGGAGTCAGCGAAGGAAGAGACAGGGAGGAGTGGAGTCAGCGGAGGAAGAGACAGGGAGTGGAGACAGCGAAGGAAGAGACAGGGAGGAGTGGAGACAGCGAAGGAAGAGACAGGGAGGAGTGGAGTCAGCGGAGGAAGAGACAGGGAGTGGAGACAGCGGAGGAAGAGACAGGGAGGAGTGGAGACAGCGAAGGAAGAGACAGGGAGGAGTGGAGACAGCGGAGGAAGAGACAGAAAGAGACAGGAAGACAGGAGTGGTGACATGAGGGAGAGGAATGAGGGGCACGTAACAGCAGTCTAGACAATGCACGTGAAGTATGAGGAAGTACGTGCTTGATAGTACGTGCTTAAGTGGACGGCGCCTCCATCTCAATAATGAGGCGGAATCACCTTTCTCGCTGCCTCCTCCTCCTCCTCCTCCTCCTCAGGGCTGAACTTTGGCTCGGGTGGCATTTCAGGGCGATGGACCTTAAACAGCCTTTCACGTAATTCTCGACACGATCTTCCCTTTAGGTCCCTGAAGGAGGAGGAGGAGGAGGAGGAGGAGGAGGAGGAGGAGGAGGAGGAGAGGAGGAGGAGGAGGAGGAGGCGTAAGGAGAGAGAGGGTTAAGAGCAGAGGAGGAGAAAGAAACGTGAGAAGGAGGAGGAGCAGCAAGATGTAACAAGAAGTGAAGTAAGAGCAGGTGGAGGAGGAGGAGGGAGGAGGAGGAGGAGGAGGAGGAGGAGGAGGAGGAGGAGGAGGAGTTGAAAGTTTGAAAAAAGGGAAAAAAGACGAGGAACAAAAGTAGAAAGAGGAGAGAGAAAAGTAACAGTGGAGAAGGAGCAGGAAAATATAAGAGTTAGAATAAAAACAAACAAAAAAAGGAGAAATATAGAAAGTAGGAAGAGGAGGAGGAGTTGCAGGAGGAGGAAGGGGAAGAAAGAGGAGTAGTAAGACCAGAGGGAGAGAGAAAAAGCTGCAGTGGATAAGGGACAGTAGAGGGACTTGACAATGCAGAGACGCAGAAATAGGAGAAGGAAGAAGAAGAAGAAGAGGAGGAGGAGGAGGAGGAGGAGGAGGAGGACGAGGAGGAGGAGGAGGAGGAGGAGGAGGAGGAGGAGGAGGAGGACAGGAAATCTCCGTTGACAAGTAACAAGTTGAGTGACAGCTGTGCTCACTAAAATCAATACAATTTTGCTTGACGCGCCTCACTCTCATGCACTCCTTCCAGTGTGTGTGTGTGTGTGTGTGTGTGTGTGTGTGTGTGTGTGTGTGTGTGTGTGTGTGTGTGTGTGTGTGTGTGTGTGTGTGTGTGTGTGTGTGTGTGTGTGTGTGTGTGTGTGTGTGTGTGTGTGTGTGTGTGTGTGTTTACATGTTCAAGTATATCCACAGAAGGTAAGATCGTATATACTATATGTTACAGCTTAGGTTGGGTACGAACAGATTACATTTAATACCATATAGAAACAGTTTATAAGTATGGATTAAGGCGTGTCTAAATGTAGAGACTTGTATTGTACAGGTAAGAACATAAATGCATATTCTAGTTCTATATTGACGGGTTACGGTACACCCTGCAAGCACCCTACACACCCTGCAAGCACCCTACACACCCTGCAAGCACCCTACACACCCTGCAAGCACCCTACACACCCTGCAAGCCCCCTACACACCCTGCAAGCACCCTACACACCCTGCAAGCACCGTACACACCCTGCAAGCACCCTACACACCCTGCAAGCACCCTACACACCCTGCAAGCACCCTACACACCCTGCAAGCACCCTACACACCCTGCAAGCACCCTACACACCCTGCAAGCACCCTACACACCCTGCAAGCACCCTACACACCCTGCAAGCACCCTACACACCCTGCAAGCCCCCTACACACCCTGCAAGCCCCCTACACACCCTGCAAGCACCCTACACACCCTGCAAGCACCCTACACACCCTGCAAGCACCCTACACACCCTGCAAGCCCCCTACACACCCTGCAAGCACCCTACACACCCTGCAAGCACCGTACACACCCTGCAAGCACCCTACACACCCTGCAAGCACCCTACACACCCTGCAAGCCCCCTACACACCCTGCAAGCACCCTACACACCCTGCAAGCACCCTACACACCCTTCAAGCACCCTACACACCCTGCAAGCACCCTACACACCCTGCAAGCACCCTACACACCCTGCAAGCCCCCTACACACCCTGCAAGCCCCCTACACACCCTGCAAGCACCCTACACACCCTGCAAGCACCCTACACACCCTGCAAGCACCCTACACATTCTACAAGTACCCTACACACCCTATAAGCACCCTACACACCCTGCAAGCACCCTACACATTCTACAAGTACCCTACACACCCTGTAAGCACCCTAAACACCTTGCAAGCACCCTACACACCCTGCAAGCACCCTACACACCCTGTAAGCACCGTACACACCCTGCAAGCACCCTACACACCCTGCAAGCACCCTACACACCCTGTAAGCACCGTACACACCCTGCAAGCACCCTACACACCCTGTAAGCACCCTACACACCCTGCCGTCCGTAGCATCGCACAACTCCGTCTCGCCTTCAATCACAGCCACGAAAAAGCGACGGAAGGGCAAAAACGTCGTCAACAAAGGAAGATGATGAGGCTGCCGTGAGAGCGGTGACCGGCAGCCCTGATTACCCGCTGCTCGCTGCTTCCTGCCTGCCTCGCTACGCCACCTGCCTCACCACCACCACCACTACCACCACTACCTCAACCACCACCACCACCACCACTCACTCACTCACCATGCAAAAGCAATCATAAACATTTACTGCCTTACCTGATGTACCTTTTAAGCCATCTGAGTGATTAATAACAGTTTTTTTTAATAACTGATAAAAACTCACCCTCCTCACCTCTGCTATAATATAATAATGTCTGGTATTATTGTGGTGATGTTGATACTGGTAATAATGTTGATATTGATGATAATAATGATAGTAATGATAATTCTATGAAGTCATTGCCACCATTTCAATACAAATGAATGGATTTATAATGGATAAATAAGCATATAGTATTAGTAGTAAACATTTAGTATAGTAAATAATCTATATAGAGAGTGTATCATGCAACAGTAAAATGGCAAAACAAACAACAGATGCACCACCACCACAACCACCATTTACATAAACAACAACAACGGCTACCACTACTTCTACTACTTCTACTACTAACACTACCACCACCTCTACTACCACTATACCAAAAGTAACATCCTCGAACACGTATACATAACAAGCTCCGTTTCCACACACCCCGCCGTCTCCTTACACACACACACACACACACACACGTCTATCTCCTTTCCCCACCACAGGCACAAGGATAGGCATAGTAGGTGACGGCCTGAGGGAGGGCGGGGCGGCATGAGAGCTTTAAGGGAGCAGGTCGGAAAGACAGAGGGTGAGCACATCGCAACGACCTAGTTAGAGGCTCCGTCAAGAGAACCACCTCACCACCTCACCACCAGCTTACAAGTTTTACACCATCAACAGGGTGGCTGGCGGCTGTGTTAAGCTTGTCTATTTATGCTGCAGCTCGTCAGGCATCCCGGGGCCGTGTGAGGAGCCAGAAACCAGTGACCACGAAGGATTAATCACAGCGCGGCAAGACGTGATTCCCGCCGTGGCTCACAGTGGCACGTCCCCGTCACCTCAGCCTGGCGTCGTGTCCCTGCTGAACCTCCCTCCTGAAGCCCTTGAAGACCTGCCCTGTACACTCCCCTCTCTGTTTCATCACGCCGCTCTCACCATGTCTCCCCTTTCGTCCTTTTTCTCTGCCTAACATCCTTCCCTTTCTATACACTCCCCCTCCCCATTTCCCCTCTTTCCCCATACCCTTCCTATCCTCATCCCCACCTCTCCCTATGTCTCCCCTTTCATTTTTTTCCCGGCCTAACATATCCTTCCCTATCTATAGTCTATACACTCCCCCTCCCCGTTTCTCCTCTTTCCCCTTCCCCCTCTATTTTCATCCCCAATTTCCTTCCTCCTCTTGAACCTCCCAGTGTCTTCCCTCTTCACCTCACCCCCCCTCCTCCTCTATTCCTCTTTACTCCTCTTCTACTCTTCGCTTTAATTGTCTTTCTCTGTCCTCGTCCTAACTTTTCCTCCCGAGTTACCTTCACGAATAAACAATGAAACATATGAATGCTTGAATAATACGTACTCTCTCTCTCTCTCTCTCTCTCTCTCTCTCTCTCTCTCTCTCTCTCTCTCTCTCTCTCTCTCTCTCTCTCAAACACACACACACACACACACACACACTTTGCTCACGTTCGTCATAACAGAGCCATTTTATCTCTAGACATTGGTGTTTTGTTTTCCTTTTTATCCCAAACTCAGCACCCTCCCCCCCCTACACCACATCTATCCCCTCCCCTCCCCCTTACACCATATCTATCCCCTTCCCCCTACACCACATCTATCCCCTCCCCCCATCCCCCTACACCACATCTACCCCCTACACCACGTCTATCCTGGCCTCCTCCCAGCCCACTTCCTCTCTACCTTCAACAGCCTACATCGCACTTGCATGCCTCCTCCCCGTCATGCACCCCCCCCCACCCCCCCACCCCCCGCTGGTCTGGCGCCCCACTGGCTGTCTCTGCAACACAATCTACATCACTCAGGGGCCCCGCGGGTGACATCTCGTGGGTGTCGGCCGAACATCCCCCTCAAACCGCAACCCATAGGAGAACAATACCGCCTGGCGGATAAAACATGTGAGGGAATAAAAACGCCGCAGTAACACTCGGGGAGAACAAAGCCAGGAATGCCAAGGTGTGTCAGCAAGTGTCCCTTACACAACGCCTTCCACGCCTGGCTGTCGTGGCGGTGGTGAAGGGCTTCCTGTCCTGACACTACCGCTGATGCTGGTGCCGCGGCCGCCCTCCCCTGCCTAGCCGCCCAGTGTGTGTCCAGGTTCCTGTGATGTGCTGCGCGTCGTAACAAGCATGATGGATGATTATACAAAATAGGTGCATTGTGTGGAAAGCAGCGCAGACCTTCAGAGGTCGCGGAGAACAGTGTCAACTCCTTGATCCGAGCGGCGACGCAGGGCAAGGCTGCTGCACCCCTTCAGCGGACACCCTCCAACGGGGTCACGCCGCTCCACGCTACTGTACACAAAGTATGGCTTGCAACACAAAAGTACAGACGAGTATGTAAATAAAACACGGCAATGAAGCCATATTAGACAGGAAGCGTGTCACGGTCGGGTGTTGGCCACGGAGGCTGCGTCCCCGGCATGCCGGAACCCGGAGGTGCAGTGTCGCACAATTTGGCAGGCCGGGAGTGCTGTGAGGCTGTGGAGGGAGCGAGTCTCCGCCAAGGTGTCCAGGAAGGTGGTGACGGATACACGCGCCGCCAAACGCTTTGATGTCGAAACTCGTCCTCGTCACTTTATGTTATGTGGCGAGGCTGAGTGGCGCAGGAGGCCCACCCACCCACCCATCCACCCACTACACCCACCCACCCACTACATCCACCCACCCACTCACCCACTACACCCACCCTCCCACCCACCCACACACCCACTCACTACACCCACAGCCTTACCCCTCCCCCCGGCAACCACACAGCGTAC
>JACEEZ010010775.1:32500-47500 GCA_016584305.1 Chionoecetes opilio | reverse complement strand
TAGGACTTGGGCCATCGATACTCGTGTGGTCCTGTCTACGTATAGATACTGATCTTAGTCTGTTTTGAACCCCTTCACGCCCACAACTTTCCTTGGCTATATAAAATTGTCTGTTGTCGAGCCATAAAATTACGAAAGGTAACTTAATATACCAGATTAGGTAGTGGACAAGGATACTAAACAGGTCATATCTATAAAATATTGCTTATATTCACTAAAAATCGTCTTATAGTACCCAAATTACAATGGAAATTACGCTCTGGGTCTCAAGGGGTTAATTAAAATTGATGCACACTTCTTGCCGTTATCACCTCTGTTCGTCCATTCTATTGCATGTGTGTGTGTGTGTGTGTGTGTGTGTGTGTGTGTGTGTGTGTGTGTGTGTGTGTGTGTGTGTGTGTGTGTGTGTGTGTGTGTGTGTGCAATACACACACACACACACACCACACCACACTAGCCTGTCCCTAACCTCTATGCAAAGTCATGTCAGTATATTTTCATTGTTCCAGCCCAGCGCATGCCATCACAACAAGGACAAAGGTGACCGCTCAGGTGGGATGAAAGACTGATGAAAAAGATGAAGCGATCTGAAGAGGATTAGATAGGAGGAGGAGGAGGAGGAGGAGGAGGAGGAGGAGGAGGAGGAGGAGAGACCATTGTAAGATGAGATACAAGATAAAGAAATAATTGAGAGAGAGAGAGAGAGAGAGAGAGAGAGAGAGAGAGAGAGAGAGAGAGAGAAGAGAGAGAGAGAGAGAGAGAGAGAGAGAGAGGGGTGAGAGGTGAGTGGGGGGACTCAGTTAAAGGGGAACGAGTGAACAGTGAGAGGGCAGACCACTCTCTCTCTCTCTCTCTCTCTCTCTCTCTCTCTCTCTCTCTCTTTCCGCCCACTGGAGTTATTGTAGTCGCTCTGTGGGGAGTTGGAGGGACGGAGGGTGGTTGGATGGGTGGAGGGTAGGAGGTAGTGGAGTTGGCTCTCTTCACTATCACCATCACCATCACCATCACCATCACCATCACCATCACCATCACTATCACCACCTATAATAATCACCAAGAGACTCATCATTAACTCGATTTCACGTTTCGCTTCAGTGCCATGCTGGTGAGTCTATCCAATACCATCACCACCATCATCGTCACCATCACCATCACCACCTTACCTATCATCACTATCATCGTCAGAGGCAGGTAGGCTGTTGGGGAGGAATATGCAGCTACAATGCAAGAACGAGAACAGTTATTTAAGAGACAGACGGAAAACTCCCACCATTTTCCGTCCAGCTCCGCCCCGCCCTGCCTAAAGACCATCTGCCGAGGCGCTACACCGGCTGCGACAGATGGTGGTCCTCCGCCTCGCCCGGCCCGTGTCTGAGCACCATCTGTCGAGGCACTGTGGCGGTAAAGACAAATGGTGATCATTCCCAAGACCAGGGGAATAAGGCCTTACTCTCTTTGCCTTGATCATACCCCGCCGCCAACCCATCCTCGCCTGAGTCTCGATAGGAAGGCTGGCGGATTGGTGCCTGGTGATTGGGTCCGGGAACCATGGGGCCTACACAGACGAGGTTCAGGAAATCTTGTAATGGCCGATGAGCTTAAAGAAACGGGTTGGGCTTCAAGGGGCGGCGCGTTGAGTCATTGCCTTGCTGCGGGTGGTGGTGATGGTGGCGGCGGCGGCGGCTATCGGTGACCACCACATAATGCGGCGATTGTCCTTGGCGCCTCTGAGATTCCTGTGGACGGAGGGGGAAAAGAAAGTGAGATGGCAGCGCGAGGGTGAGTCTCGGCTGCCGCACGGTCGTCCAGCCTTCGCCGCTGTATCGGATGGCGCCCTCACCGCCCCGCCCCGCCCTCCAGCCTGGCGTCACAAGGCGTCCCCTCCTCGCCAATGGGTATTTCCTCTACATCATCAGGAATTTACCCCGAGTCAGTGGATGTTTTTTAGAGGTCAGCAAGCGCATCCTACAGGCCAGCAAGCATCTATAGGTCAGCAGGCGTCCTTTAAGCAGCCAGCCAGCCAGCCAGGGACATCCTTTAGATCAGCAGGCGTTTCCTCCGGGTCAGCAGGTGCATCTTTCAGGTCAGCAAGCATCTCTCTCATTAGGTCAGCAGGCATCCTTTAATCAGCCATGTTGGACATCCTTCAGGTCAGCAGACGCTTCCTCCGGGTCAGCAGGACAGCGGGACTCCCCGGCGGAGCGGCGTGACGGCGGCAACGCTCGCTAAAGAACAGCTCAACTTGAACATTAGAGAGCAGGTTGCCGCCGCCCTACCGCTCGCTCTGCTCTCTCCTTGCTCTCCTCGCTGCCTGCCTGCCTGCTCACCTTCCCTCTCTTCCACCTGCCTCTCCTTTCCTAACTCTCTCCCTTTCCTAACTCTCTCCATTTCCTAACTCTCTCCCTTTCCTAACTCTCTCCCTTTTCTAACTCTCTCCCTTTCGTAACTCTCTCCCTTTCCTAACTCTCTCCCTTTCCTAACTCTCTCCATTTCCTAACTCTCTCCCTTTCCTAACTCTCTCCCGTTCCTAACTCTCTCCCTTTCCTAACTCTCTCCCTTTCGTAACTCTCTCCCTTTCGTAACTCTCTCCCTTTCCTAACTCTCTCCCTTTCCTAACTCTCTCCCTTTTCTAACTCTCTCCCTTTCCTAACTCTCTCCCTTTTCTAACTCTCTCCCTTTCGTAACTCTCTCCCTTTCGTAACTCTCTCCCTTTCCTAACTCTCTCCCTTTTCTAACTCTCTCCCTTTCCTAACTCTCTCCCTTTTCTAACTCTCTCCCTTTCCTAACTCTCTCCCTTTCCTAACTCTCTCCCTTTCCTAACTCTCTCCCTTTCCTAACTCTCTCCCTTTCCTAACTCTCTCCCTTTTCTAACTCTCTCCCTTTCCTAACTCTCTCCCTTTCCTAACTCTCTCCCTTTTCTAACTCTCTCCCTTCTAACTCTCTCCTTTCTAACTCTCTCCCTTTCGTAACTCTCTCCCTTTCCTAACTCTCTCCCTTTCCTAACTCTCTCCCTTTCCTAACTCTCTCCCTTTCCTAACTCTCTCCCTTTTTTAACTCTCCCTTTCCTAACTCTCTCCCTTTCCTAACTCTCTCCCTTTCCTAACCTCTCCCTTCCTAACTCTCTCCCTTCCTAACTCTCTCCCTTTCCTAACCTCTCCCTTTACTCTCCCTTTCTAACTCTCTCCCTTTCCTAACTCTCTCCCTTTCTAACTCTCTCCCTTTCTTAACTCTCTCCCTTTCCTAACTCTCTCCCTTTCTTAACTCTCCTCCACTTTCCTTAACTCTCTCCCTTTCTAACTCTCTCCCTTTCCTAACTCTCTCCCTTTCTAACTCTCTCCCTTTCTCTTAACTCTCTCCCTTTCCTAACTCTCTCCCTTTCCAACTCCCCTAACTCTCTCCCTTTTCTAACTCTTCCCTTTCTAATTCTCCTTTCCTAACTCTCTCCCTTTCCTAACTCTCTCCCTTTTCTAACCTATTCCTGTCTTTCTCAGTCCTAATCACTGCAGTTCTTCCTCCTAAAGTCCTAATTCCCCCTGTCTCCCTCAATTTCGCTTCCTGATCCCCCTCCTCTCACCCTTCTCTAACCTGCCTCATCCCCTCCCCCCCTCGATGGCCGGCCTGCCTCACACCCCTCACGCCAGCGACAACACGGCCGCCAAGCCCTTCAAGTACCAGGAAGGTAAGGGAAGGGGAAGGGGAAGGGGAAGGGGAAGGGGAAGAGGAAGGGGAAGGTGAAGGGTGAGGGGAAGGGGAAGGGGAAGGGGAAGGTGAAGGTGAAGGGTGAGGGGAAGGGGAAGGGTGACCGACCGTCCAGACACATGAATAATAGATCTATTTTGTTCCTCTCAAGACTGGTAGATATACACATAGCCCTGTATGTCTGTCACACATACACACACACACACACACAACACACACCCCACACACACACACACACACACACACACACACACACACACACGTAAAAAAAAAAGGAAACACTGACGCGGCAACCAAGCTTTTGTAATATTCATCGCTTGGGTGTTAGAAAGGTACAGATTCTTACCTCTTCCTCTTATCCACACACACACACACACACACACACACACACACACACACACACACACACACAACACACACACACACACACACACCTCAGCCTCTCTTATACGCTTAGGTCTTCATATAAAACGCAATATTCCTACAAACCTGGTCAAACTTCATCCTCACTGCATGACTGAACGAGAATATCGATGAAAACCCGAAGGAGGCAGGTGAAGGAGGGTAAGGAGAAGGATGCACCGGGAGGAAGGGAACAATGGGTGACGAAGGCGTACAAGGAGGAGGAGGAGGAGGAGGTGGAGGTGGAGGTGGAGGTGGAGGTGGAGGTGGAGGTGGAGGTGGAGGAGGAGGAGGAGGAGGAGGAGGAGGAGGATTACATAGGATTACATAGGAATGAGGAGGAGGAGGAGGAGGAGGAGGAGGAGGAGGTCAGAGCCAGCAGCAACAGCCCAGCAAAGAGACGAGAACACTTTAAGAAGCGAACACTCAACATCACGCGCACACACACACACACACACACACGGAAACTCCGTAGTGTAAGGGTTAGCACGCTCGGCTCACAACCGAGAAGTCCCGGGTTCGATCCCCGGGCGGAGCGAGGACAGACGGGCGGTCTTCTTAAAACCCGAGCCCCTGTCCACCCAGCAGTGAATGGGTACCGGGTGTTAGCCGGGGGTTTGTGACCCCCCCTCCCGGGGTGGTGGCTTCGGCCAACACTAAACACTTAGGATGAATGATAAAATAAATGTTGATATGGAGACGGGGCCATACAAGCGTTGCTCAGGCCCTGTAAAATACAACTAGATGAATACAACTAGATGAATACACACACACACACACACACACACACACACACACACACACACACACACACACACACACACACACACACACACAGGCAATGAATACAAATAAGTGAAAAGCCTCTTTGGTAATTAATAGCATGAATATTAATCACTCAAGCACTTTCGAAATAGCCCTTTTGTTTGGTTGTGTTCGAAAAAATAATATGAGTTTTACATTGTTTATATTTTTCATTATTTTATATTATTTTTTCAGATATTTTTTGGATGAGGTGGTGTCTGTATAATCCTTGCCTCCTCCACCTCCTCCTCCTCCTCCCCTTCCTCAAACTCAAGTGACATCCTCTTTTTCTTCCTCCTCCTTTTAACCCTTCTCTTCCTCGTCCTTCCCGCCTCGTTACCGCAAATATTACTACATTTCCCTCTCCCCAGAAACTATGATACCTGTGATAATACACCTTATCTTTAATCAGTAACCAGTAACAAAGTAACAAAGTAACATCAGCAACAAAGAGTAACCAGGCATGACACAACACAAGGATCCCCAGTGCAGGAGTCCCAGTTTCCCCGCCTCCCAGTTTCCTCGCCTCCCAGTTTCCCCGCCTCCCAGTTTCCCCGCCTCCCAGTTTCCCCGCCTCCCAGTTTCCTCGCCTCCCAGTTTCCCCGCCTCCCAGTTTCCTCGCCTCCCAGTTTCCCCGCCTCCCAGTTTCCCCGCCTCCCAGTTTCCTCGCCTCCCAGTTTCTCGCCTCCCAGTTTCCCCGCCTCTCAGTTTCCCCGCCTCCCAGTTTCCCGCCTCCCAGTTTCCCCGCCTCCCAGTTTCCTCGCCTCCCAGTTTCCCGCCTCTCAGTTTCCCCGCCTCTCAGTTCCCCGCCTCTCAGTTTCCCCGCCTCCTCAGTTTCCCCGTCCTCCCAGTTTCCCGCCTCCCAGTTTCCCCGCCTCCCAGTTTCCCCGCCTCCCAGTTTTCCCCGCCTCCCAGTTTCCTCGCCTCCCAGTTTCCTCGCCTCCCAGTTTCCCGCCTCCCAGTTTCCCCGCCTCCCAGTTTCCCCGCCTCCCAGTTTCCCCGCCTCCCAGTTTCCCCGCCTCCCAGTTTCCCCGCCTCCCAGTTTCCCCGCCTCCCAGTTTCCTCGCCTCCCAGTTTCCCCGCCTCCCAGTTTCCCCGCCTCCCAGTTTCCTCGCCTCCCAGTTTCCCCGCCTCCCAGTTTCCCCCCTCCCAGTTTCCCCGCCTCCCAGTTTCCCCGCCTCCCAGTTTCCCCGCCTCCCAGTTTCCTCCTCTCATTTCCCGCCTCCCAGTTTCCCGCCTCCCAGTTTCCTCGCCTCCAGTTTCCCCGCCTCCCCAGTTTCCCGCCTCCCAGTTTCCCCGCCTCTCAGTTTCCCCCCCCAGTTCCCCGCCTCCCAGTTTCCCCGCTCCCAGTTTCCCGCCTCCAGTTTCCCCGCCTCCCAGTTTCCTCGCCTCCCAGTTTCCTCGCCTCCCAGTTTCCCCGCCTCCCAGTTTCCGCCTCCCAGTTTTCCCCGCCTCCCAGTTTCCCGCCTCTCAGTTTCCCCGCCTCCAGTTTCCTCGCCTCCCAGTTCCCCGCTCCCAGTTTCCCCGTCTCCCAGTTTCCCCGCCTCCCAGTTTTCCCCTGCACCTCCCAGTTTCCTCGCCTCCCAGTTTCCCCGTCTCCCAGTTTCCCGTCTCCCAGTTTCCCGCCTCCCAGTTTCCTCGCCTCCAGTTTCCCCGCCTCCAGTTTCCTCGCCTCCCAGTTTCCTCGCCTCCCAGTTTCCCGCCTCCCAGTTTCCTCGCCTCCCAGTTTCCCCGCCTCCAGTTTCCCGCCTCCCAGTTTCCCGCCTCCCAGTTTCCTGCCTCCCAGTTTCTCGCCTCCCAGTTTCCCCGCTCCCAGTTTCCCCGCCTCCCAGTTTCCTCGCCTCCCAGTTTCCCCGCCTCCCAGTTTCCTCGCCTCCCAGTTTCCCCGTCTCCCAGTTTCCCCGTCTCCCAGTTTCCCCGCCTCCCAGTTTCCCGCCTCCCAGTTTCCTCGCCTCCCAGTTTCCCCGCCTCCCAGTTTCCTCGCCTCCCAGTTTCCCCGCCTCCCAGTTTCCTCGCCTCCCAGTTTCCTCGCCTCCCAGTTTCCCCGCCTCCCAGTTTCCCCGCCTCCCAGTTTCCCCGCCTCCCAGTTTCCTCGCCTCCCAGTTTCCCCGTCTCCCAGTTTCCCCGTCTCCCAGTTTCCCCGCCTCCCAGTTTCCTCGCCTCCCAGTTTCCTCGCCTCCCAGTTCCCTAGCTCAAAGGATCCCAATTCCCCGGTGCATTGACCTCAGTTCCCTATTCCCCAAGTACTCTATCCATTCAGTGCCAATTTCCTCCAATTTCACAGTGATTTCCCCATGACATTCATACCACGCCTTCCCTGCCCTTCCCTCTATTTAGTGTCTTGTTTCCTTCCCTACCGGTAATTGGGTCCTCTGCTCTTCCTTGCTACTTCCTCGTTCTCTTCTTCTATCTTCCTTCCCTCTTCCTTCCCTCTTCCATCCACCTCCCCTAGCCATTTGTACACCTTTTACCTCTTTATACGCGTCCGTCCCCCTTCCCGACACTTGTCCCCGGCCGGCAGGTGGCGACGAGGAAAGGACCGAGCCTCGTATTGTCACCTTGTGTTACCTTTAATTAACTGTCATACCTGTAGTTTGCATTGGAATCTACATTAACGCTGTATGGTATCTGTCTTGATATCTTAGTGTGTGTGTGGGAGGGGGGGGGGGTTAACTAGTGTTTTGCCTGCCTGCCTGCCTGACTGACTGACTGACTGACTGACTGACTGGCTGGCTGACTGACTGACTGACTGGCTGACTGACTGGCTGGCTGGCTGGCTGGCTGACTGGCTGGCTGACTGGCTGACTGGATTGAGGTGGAGTTGACTGGAATAACTAGCTAATCCTTTCTATATATTACCTCTAGCTCACCCCTCTCTCTCTCTCTCTCTCTCTCTCTCTCTCTCTCTCTCTCTCTCTCTCTCTCTCTCTCTCTCTCTCTCTCTCAAATCCTTCCTTCCTACTGTTCTCTTTCATTTCTCATCCACTCCTCCCTCGTACCCATCTTCCCCTACACCCTTTTTATACCTTTACACCCTACCTATCATCACCACCTACATCCCTTCCCCTTTGATTCCCTTTCCATTAAAACTTCACAAACTTTCAACATCGTATTCTCACTTCCTTTCTTTCCTTCTTTCCTTTCCTTTCTCCTTTTGCTGACCTAGCGATCCACACCACGCTACCGTAGCCCTCTTCAAGCCTCCTACAGACACTCCGAGTAGGTTTCCACAGGGTGCGTATACAGAGTCTTCAGAGATCTAGACGTGAACAAGGAATAGTTTGGTGGCAGCGGAGGTGAGAGGCAAGTGGGATACATTAATGAAATAACGCGGCGATTTGCAACGGGCGTATGAATGAGAGGGAGAAAGAGAGAAAGAGAGCGAGAGAGAGAGAGAGAGAGAGAGAGAGAGAGAGAGAGAGAGAGAGAGAGAGAGAGAGAGAGAGAGAGGTGCGCAGGCTGTAGCTCTTCCTGGAAATTTAGCAAAATGTGAAACGTTCTCGCTCACAATCAATATTAACCTCTCTCTCTCTCTCTCTCTCTCTCTCTCTCTCTCTCTCTCTCTCTCTCTCTCTCTCTCTCTCTCTCTCTCTCTCTCACGATGGATGGCACAGTGAAATACGTTCTTTATCTCCTTTGTATTAATTTTTTTTTCTGTCTCCCAGTCCACCCTCGCCCCTGTCAGCGCACGTATACAGAGAGCTGTGTCAATAACCAGTGTGTTTGCTAATGTGTTGCATATCGAGGGCCGCCTTACTGTATCCCTCTCGTTATAACCTTTACATCTATATTCCTATCTGCTTTAGTAATTGGGCGTCGGAAAACACACCCTGCAAGCCCCCTACAGACTCTACAAGCACCCTACACACCCTGCAAGCACCCTGCAAGCACCCTACACATCCTACAGGCACCCTACACACCCTGCAAGCATCCTACACACCCTACAAGCATCCTACATACCCTACAAGCACCCTGCAAGCACCCTACACATCCTGCAAGCATCCTACACAACCATACAAGCACCCTACACACCCTGCAAGCACCCTACACACCCTGCAAGCATCCTACACACCCTACAAGCACCCTGCAAGCACCTTACACATCCTGCAAGCATCCTACACACCCATACAAGCACCCTACACTCCCTACAAGCACCCTACACACCCTACAAGCACCCTACACATCCTACAAGCACCCTACACACCCTACAAGCACCCTACACACCCTACAAACACCCTACAAGCATCCTACAGACCCTACAAGCATCCTACAGATCCTACAAGCACCCTACACACCCTACAAGCACCCTACACACCCTACAAGCACCCTACACACCCTACAAGCATCCTACACACCCTACACACCCTACAAGCACCCTACAGACCCTACAAGCACCCTACACACCCTACAAGCACCCTACAAGCATCCTACAGACCCTACAAGCATCCTACAGACCCTACAAGCAACCCTACACACCCTACAAGCACCCTACACACCCTACAAGCATCCTACAGACCCTACAAGCACCCTGCAAGCACCCTACACACCCTACAAGCACCCTACACACCCATACAAGCACCCTACACACCCATACAAGCACCCTACACACCCATACAAGCACCCTACACACCCTGCAAGCACCCTACACACCCTACAAGGACTCTACACACCCTACAAGCACCCTGCGGTAACCGGGTGATTGGAAAACTTATAATGTGTGCTTTTCTAGGCAGAGTTGACAAGCTTGCTAACTAAGGAGACGAAGTTGAAGAGGACCTATGAAGCGATACTAAGCGTCAAAGGTCACAAGAAGAAAACGAAGAAGAAGAACTGGCCTGGTTCAAGATGGGGTGCAATTCTAATGATAATAATAATGATGATAATAGTAATGATAACAATAATGATAATATAAATGGAAACGATAACAATACTGAGATGTAGTAAATTCTGCTAATCTCTCTCTCTCTCTCTCTCTCTCTCTCTCTCTCTCTCTCTCTCTCTCTCTCTCTCTCTTGTCCTTTCATTCGTTCGCTTCCAAAACGAGAAAAGCGAAGGTTCGGTGTAAAAAGAGAGATTGGAATTGATAAGAGAAAAACAGAGAGATAGATAGAGAGTTGACTTGTTGGGAAATGGTGGAAGCAAGCTCTCTCTCTCTCTCTCTCTCTCTCTCTCTCTCTCTCTCTCTCTCTCTCTCTCTCTCTCTCTCTCTCTCTCTCTCTCTCTCTCTCTCTCTCTCTCTTGTAAACTTGAGCCGCATATCGTGTATTTCTTCTCGCCTTCAGATCGCGTTCTAGTCGCGTGCAGACATGTTGTAAGCGTGTTAGGAGGGTCGATGAGGCAAAGTAAGGTTAATCCTGGGGACTCTTGACCCATTACGAAGGGTGGCCGCGGTGCAGAGGTTCCGGGGAGACTAGGGAGTGTGTGTGTGTGTGTGTGTGTGTGTGTGTGTGTGTGTGTGTGTGTGTGTGTGTGTGTGTGTGTGTGTGTGTGTGTGTGTGTGTGTGTGTGTGTGTGGTGGGGGTCAGCTCTCCCCTTCGACGCTGGCTGACCTAAAAAAAAACCCATAAAATACCACTATATAAGCCTTCTCTCTCTCTCTCTCTCTCTCTCTCTCTCTCTCTCTCTCTCTCTCTCTCTCTCTCTCTCTCTCTCTCTCTCTATCCCTTTTCTCTTTTTTTCTCTTTCTTTCTTTCTTTCTTTCTTTCTATCTTTTTTTTCTTTTTCTCTCTCTCTCTTTCGCTTTCTTTCTCTCTCTCTCTGTCTCTCTCTTTCTCTCCCTAATGTCACTCTAGCAAATTGTTTCTTGTAGCATCGCCCACCTCTCTCTTCCTCTAACTCACTTACCCCATTCCCTCCTTCATCCCCCTCTCCCTTATTCTCCTTCTCCTTTCTCTTCTTCTCCACTCCATTTATTCATTCCTTCTGCCCTCTCCATTCTATTCCACATTGCTATCGTTTTTCTTCTTCTTCTTCTTCTTCTTCTTCTTCTTCTTCTTCTTCTTCTTCTTCTTCTTCTTCTTCTTCTTCTTCTTCTTCTTCTTCTTCTTCTTCTTCTTCTTCTTCTTCCTTCATGTTCGGGCACCATATGATGTTATTTACTTAGCTTTACAAAGAACTAAAAAAATCATAGGTCCCCATTACAGGATTATTTCAAAACTGCGATCTCATGAAGCAAGAGAGGATTGATGTGCAACAGTGGTGTCCCTCAAGGCTCGGTGCTGGGGCCTAGGCTCTTTCTAATACATGTATAAATGATTCAGAAAGCAATATCATTCTGGAACTCTCTTACTGTTTCTATTTTTCCACCTTCCTACGAGTTAAATTTTTTCAAGAGAGGAGTAACAAGACACCTCCCGAACTAAATTGGCCCACACCCTCTTTCTATATTCTCTTACTGTCTTCTATATTGGGACTGGCAACTAAGAGGGCTTTTTAATACTTTTTGTGCCATTGGTCAGTCCTTTGTGATGTAAAAGAAAAAAAAAGAAGAAAAAAACTTTGGTCAAAACCTACAAAATTCACATATATACGATATACCAAATTAAATAGTAAAGCGATATGCACGGACATACTTTGTAAAACTTAAGTAGATATAGATAAACTGACATGTAGATTTGGAGTGTGGAATGGTTAAAGTCTTTCAGCATGGATTAATGTAAGATTATGTATATTGGCAACAAACATCTACATTTTGAATAGTTAATGAGCCATCAGTTGTGTCATGTCACGCAAGGAAAGATTCTTGAGGTAATGATTTATAGTAATCTGAAAATGAGCGATTAGTGAACTGCTAGAGATGAGAAAGCAAATATGATGTTAGAGCAAATGTTATAAGATTACAATAAAAAATGAACAGACGTAATGAAAAGACTACAAAACATAATGAGGTCACATCAGTAATACGCTACTCAATTTTGGTCACCGAATTTCATTAACTCGTTGGAGAGAGTACAAGGACAAACGACAAAAACAAATCACAACATTACGTGATTTACAGTACGAAAAAAGCTTAAAGCGTTCAGACGTGCTCCATCCCTGCCAGCGAGGGATTAGGGGCGACGTCATGGAAGTTTTCAAAATACTAAACAGATTCCACGAAACCAGTTCAGACTATTTGGGTTAAATCACACGACAATAACAGGACGCAACGACACGGCATGAAAGGGACAAAAGGATAACACAATAATTACATGTAAAGCGAATCCCAATGTTTGTTTTTAAAGTAAACATTGAGGACCAACATACCAACAAAGAAAAATATAGATACTTTCAAATCCAAGTTGTATTATTATAATTTTTAGTGGTCAATAAAGTTTATTGACCACTAAAACAGACTCACAGCCTTAGTAGTGAGCTAGAAAAACACAGATACTTTCAAATCCAAGTTGTATTATTATATTTTTTTAAGGAAACATCTTTTTCAACCTTGTTTCCTTAGTGAGCTCAAAAAATATAGATACTTTCAAATCCATGTTGCATTATTATATAGATTTTTTAAGTAAGGGCTTTGTCAGCCTTGTTTCCTGATCTATGAGCCGAGGAGGGTCACGACAGCCCCTGTTCACCATTACTTACGTTACTCTCGCCATATAGCAATGCACAACACAAGTGGTCACCTGTACTATTCCTAGGGGAGGCGGTAGCAGAGTGGTTAGCGTCTCCGAGTGGCGTTCTCACTGACCAGAGTTCGATCCTCGGTGAGAACCAAAATCCACTTTAAATCTTTCTGCACCGTCGAGTGGCCTAAGAACACCCACATGCCCCCATAAACTCTACTTTCGATTGCGAGTGCATCGGAGGACACAGGGGGGCGGCATGAGCCTCTAATCACAGGCGTCACTATAAAAATCCTGCCTGCGCCACCAACTGACAAGGGCCAACCATCACAGCCCTCAAGTGAGTCTCCAGGGCCTACCATCCCACCCCTGGAGGTCACTGCCTACACGCGCTACAGGCACAGATATATATATATATATAAATATAAATAAATACTCGCCGCACGTTAAGTTGGCGAAAAGGCCAACTCCCCTCACCCCTAAAGCCCCAACACCTCAGCCAATCCCGTGCGTTCGGAAGGGGGGAGCGAGGGGCCCCATTTTCGCCAACTTAACGTGCGGCAAGTTATAGTAAAGTATTTTCCTTCAACTTCATACTTCGCTATATGATTTTTATGTCCCATGGTTTGGTGGGGACGTGGTGGTCTCTTCTATAACTGTTTCCTACCGGCACGTTAACGGAGAATGAGGTGGTTGAGGAGGAGCCTTGTTCTGTGCTATCCTATTCAACCACTCCTAGTTTACTAGTTAATTTAGTGCAGCGTATACCCTCTTCATCGACCAACAGGTTTTCTGGTGTGTGGTATTCCTATGTTTATCCTCCTTCTCATCCTCCTTCCCTCCTTCTTCCCTCCTTCTCCCCCTCTCCTTTATTTCCCCAGCCACCTGTTTTCCTCTCCTCCCCACCTCTCCTCCCACCCCGTACTTCCCTCCCACATTCCCACAATCCTCCTCCGCCTCCTCCTCTCTACTGGCATCCACCCTTTACTAAAAAAAAACATATACCACATGTGTATAGTACAGTACTAAGGTTTTTGCCTCTACATCAGTACATCTTTCGTCACGTTCTTGTCATGTTACAGTCACGTATATTATGACCATGTAGTAAGGAGAAAGAAAGAGGAAAAAAAATCAACATTCTTCTTAGCAGCGCGTGTGATTCTTACCAAATGTTAAGTAGATCAAGTAAATAGTTCTTTGATCATTCATCGTATAATTATCTCTTGCCTCCTCCCACTCCTCCCTCTCCTTCCCTCTCACTCCGGGCCCTGAAATATTCCATCCCACCTTCACCTCCTCCCTTTCATTTCTAGCTCACATCACCTCTCCCTTTCATCCTCTCAAAATCCCTCTCATCCCCTTACACATCTTACAACCTCCCTCTCCTCCTCTGATACATCCCCACTCAATCCCTGACACACCCTTAACTAGCCCTCTCATCCCCTCTCACTCCCTCCTTCTCATCCCTCTTAATCTACAACACATACCACACTCTTCCTGGCATATCCCACTCCTCCCTCTCACCCCCAACGTACCTCAAACCTGTCCCTCTCATTATCATACACACCCCATCCTTTCCCTCTCACCTAAACACATCCCACTCCCGAAATCTGTACCCTGCCGCCAGTGGCGTCACCGCGGGGGGGCTAAGGGGGACTTAGCCCCCCCAAGTCAAGGACTCAGCTCCCCAAAAATTGGGGGGGCTGGCATGACGGGAGGACGGGAGGCATGTTAACACAGTGGTAGGCAGGTAAAGGCAGTGGGAGCCAGGGTAAGGCAGTGGGAGGCAGGGCAACACAGGACGGGAGGCATGTTAACACAGTGGGAGGCAGGTTAAGGCAGTGGGTGGCAGGGTAACACAGGACGGGAGGCAGGTTAACACAGGACGGGAGGCAGGTTAACACAGGACAGGAGGCAGGTTAACACAGGACGGGAGGCAGGTTAACACAGGACGGGAGGCAGGTTAAGGCAGTGGGAGCCAGGGTAAGGCAGTGGGTGGCAGGGTAACACAGGACGGGAGGCAGGTTAACACAGGATAGGAGGCAGGTTAAGGCAGTGGGAGCCAGGGTAAGGCAGTGGGTGGCAGGGTAACACAGGACGGGAGGCAGGTTAACACAGTGGTATGCAGGTTAAGGCAGTGGGTGCCAGGGTAAGGCAGTGGGAGGCAGGTTAAATCGGCTTTTAGTTACTTTATCATGATCATGTACTTTATTCTGTTTAACTACAGTATCCCATGTACCTGTTTTTGTGCAATAAGGGAAATACCTTGAATATATTGTAAGTTTATATTTATATATTTTTTTCATTATCAAGATAAAACCTTACTGAGAAACAAACCAAAAACATACATTGTGCAATTCCTTTGTGTTTGTTAGTGGAGA
This sequence comes from Chionoecetes opilio, assembly GCA_016584305.1. Classification (NCBI taxonomy): domain Eukaryota; kingdom Metazoa; phylum Arthropoda; class Malacostraca; order Decapoda; family Majidae; genus Chionoecetes; species Chionoecetes opilio. The sequence goes on along the minus strand of JACEEZ010010775.1, from coordinate 32,658 downwards.
GAGAAAAATGGCAATGTTATTATTTTGTATAAACAGAATAAAAATTTTCTTCAAATTATCAAATTTAGTTAATATGACATGATGCATGGTATAACTCTATTAATTTATGTGTCATGTAATTAAAGCTTAATTCCACTTTCTTCTCTGTTTTGGGCCTC
>JACEEZ010010775.1:10000-25000 GCA_016584305.1 Chionoecetes opilio | reverse complement strand
CCTCTCCTCCATATGTGTGTGTGTGTGTGTGTGTGTGTGTGTGTGTGTGTGTGTGTGTGTGTGTGTGTGTGTGTGTGTGTGTGTGTGTGTGTGTGTGTGTGTGTGTGTGTGTGTGTGTGTGTGTGTGTGTGTGTGGTGTGTGTGTGTGTGTGTGTGTAATGTTCCTCAGCAAAACATCAACGCCAACCCTTATAAACACCAGCAGAAGTAGCAGACGAAGGAGAAGCAGGAGGAGGAGGAGGAGGAGGAGGAGGAGAAGCAGGAGGAGGAGGAGGAGGAGGAGGAGGAGGAGGAGGGTGAAAAACTACATCCAACTATACCTATCACCTCTCGATGCACGGTGGGGGTAACGTCGCTGCTTTTCTATCTTGCAAGGGACAAAGGGAACAAGGTAGGTTGCGTTGGGCACTACACATCGATCCGTCTGTGGACTCTACTACGTACCAGGGTTCGAGTCTTCCTGTGCTTTGTTCTTTGTCTTATGTTTATGATTCTTCCTGATTGTTATCATGTTACAGGGCTAAATCTGCCTGCCTGTCTGCCTGCCTGCCTGCTTGCTTGCCTGCCTGCCTGCCTGCCTGCCTGCCTGCCTGCCTGCTGCCTGCCTGCCCTGCCTGCCTGCCTGCCTGCCTGCCTGCCTGCCTGCTGCTGCCTGCCTGCCTGCCTGCTGCCTGCCTGCCTGCCTGCTCTGCCTGCTGCCTGCCTGCTGCCTGCGCTGCCTGCCTGCCTGCCTGCCTGCCTGCCTGCTCTGCCTGCTGCTGCCTGCCTGCCTGCTCTGCTGCTGCCTGCCTGCCTGCCTGCCTGCCTGCCTGCTGCCTGCCTGCCCTGTTGCCTGCCTGCCTGCCTGCCTGCTGCCTGCCTGCCTGCCTGTCTGCCTGCCTGCCTGCTCCTGCCTGCCTGCCTGCCTCTTGCTCTGCCCTGCCTGCCTGCCTGCCTGCGCCTGCTTGCCTGCCTGCCTGCTCTGCCTGCCTGCCTGCCTGCCTGCCTGCCTGCCTGCCTGCCTGCCTGCCTGCCTGCCTGCCTGCCTGCCTGCCTGCTTGCTTGCTTGCTTGCCTGCCTGTTTGCCTGTCTGCCTGCCTGCTTGCCTGCCTGCTTCTGATATTTCTGCTGCTATTATTATTATTATCATTATCATTATTTGTATTATTGTTAGTATCATAATTATTACGATTACTATACTGCTGTATACTACCACCACTACTACCACTACTACTACCACTACTACTACTACCACTACTACTACTACCACTACTACTACCACTACTACTACTACCACTACTACTACCACTACTACTACTACCACTACTACTACTACCACTACTACTACTACCACTACTACTACCACTACTACTACCACTACTACTACTACCACTACTACTACTACTACTTCTACTACTACTACTACTACTACTACTACTACTACTACTACCACTACTACTACCACTACTACTACCACTACTACTACTACTTCTACTACTACTACACTGTTCATCTCAACCAAGGATAATCCCATTTCCCTTGTTTCCTTTGCTTTCCTAGTTTGTTCTTAGTTTAGTTTCCTTGTTTCCCTTTGCCTATTATTATTATAATTTCCTAGTGGTAGTATAATGTAATGTGATGTTAGTTTAGGTTTAAGTACTAAGATACATTGAGAGAAGAAGCGGTGTCAGTACTATATACATAACATAAGGCAATGTTACGTTAGTTTTTAGGGTCGCAAACCGCTCCTCGCCGTTCAATATTTTAACAACTAATTTTTGTGTTTTTTTAAAGCTTTTTTACGTAAACCAAATGTGACTGTTTAGAGAAGCCACAAGACACAGTTATGGCCGTGTGTGTGTGTGTGTGTGTGTGTGTGTGTGTGTGTGTGTGTGTGTGTGTGTGTGTGTGTGTGTGTGTGTATTCATCTAGTTGTATTTTACAGGGCCAGAGCAACGCTCGCATGGCCCCGTCTCTATATCAACATTTTTATGATTCATCCTTTGTGTTGGGGGAAGCCAGCACCCCGGAGAGCAGGTCACAAACCCCGGCTAACACCCGGTACCCATTCACTGCTGGGTGGACAGGGGCTCGGGTTTTAAGGAAACAGCCCAACTGTTTCCGCTCCGCCCGGGGATCGAACCCGGGACTTCTCGGCTGTGAACCGAGCGTGCTTCCCCTACACTACCGGTATGTGTGTGTGGTGTGTGTGTGTGTGTGTGTGTGTGTGTGTGTGTGTGTGTGTGTGTGTGTTATTGATGTAAGTGATGGATTGCTGCATTACCCTCAATCCCCTCATATGCTTTACTCTCTCTCTCTCTCTCTCTCTCTCTCTCTCTCTCTCTCTCTCTCTCTCTCTCTCTCTCTCTCTCTGATCAATACTAATGTAATCTTCTATAATAATATAAGCGAAAGTGTGTCTGTCTGTCTGTCTGTCTGTCTGTCTGTCTGTCTGTCTGTCTGTCTGTGTGTGTGTGTGTGTGTGTGTGTGTGTGTGTGTGTGTGTGGTATAGGTTCCGCCCCCCGTGGCGCAATCACCTCATATGGCACATTTTTGGAACCGGGTTGACCAGGGGAAGGTCATAAGCCCACTTATGAGATGATTCGATCACTTTTTTTTTCTTTTTTTTTTAGCAGCCTATTAGCGATAATTGTGAAAAAAAAAAGTGGGTTGCGAGAATTGAGGAAACCTTGATGTAGGGTGATGGGTAATGGGTGAGTGAATGGGTGGGGTGATGGGTAATGGGTGTGGGGGTGATGGGTGAGTGAATGGGTGGGGGGTGATGGGTTGGGGGTGATGGGTGATGGGTGAGGGAATAGGTGGGGAGTGATGGGTAATGGTAAATATAAGCGAAAGGTGTCTGTCTGTCTGTCTGTCTGTGTGTGTGTGTGTGTGTGTGTTTTGTGGGGTCTGGTATAGTTCCGCCCCCTGTGGCGCAATCACCTCATATGAAACATTTTTGGAACCGGGTTGACCAGGGGAAGGTTTTAAGCCCTTTTATGAGATGATCCGATCACTTTTTTTTTTTTTTTTAGCAGCCTATTAGCGATAATTGTGAAAAAAAAAGTGGGGTTGCGAGAATTGAGGAAACCTTGATGTAGGGTGATGGGTAATGGGTGAGTGAATGGGTTGGGGTGATGGGTAATGGGTGTGGGGTGATGGGTGAGTGAATGGTGGGTGGGTTGATGGGTTTGGGGTGATGGGTGATGGGTGAGGGAATAGGTGGGGGGTGATGGGTAATGGTAAATATAAGCGAAAGTGTGTCTGTCTGTCTTGGTGTGTGTTTTTGTGTGTGTGGGGTGTGTGTGTTTTGTGTGTGTCTGGTATAGGTTCCGCCCCCCCTGGCGCAATCACCTCATATGGCACATTTTTGGAACCGGGTTGACCAGGGGAAGGTTTTTAAGCCCAATTATGAGATGATCCGATCACTTTTTTTTTTTTTTTTAGCAGCCTATTAGCGATAATTGTGGAAAAAAAGTGGGTTGCGAGAATTGAGGAAACCTTGATGTAGGGTGATGGGTAATGGGTGAGTGAATGGGTGGGTGATGGGTAATGGGTGTGGGATGATGGGTGAGTGAATGGGTGGGGGGTGATGGGTTGGGGGTGATGGGTGATGGGTGAGGGAATAGGTGGGGGGTGATGGGTAATGGTAAATATAAGCGAAAGTGTGTCTGTCTGTCTGTCTGTCTGGTGTGTGTGTGTGTGTGTGTGTGTGTGTGTGTGTGTGTCTGGTATAGGTTCCGCCCCCCGTGGCGCAATCACCTCATATGAAACATTTTTGGAACCGGGTTGACCAGGGGAAGGTTTAAGCCCAATTATGAGATGATCCGATCACTTTTTTTTTTTTTTTTAGCAGCCTATTAGCGATAATTGTGAAAAAAAATTGGGTTGCGAGAATTGAGGAAACCTTGATGTAGGGTGATGGGTAATGGGTGAGTGAATGGGTGGGGTGATGGGTAATGGGTTTTGGGGTGATGGGTGAGTGAATGGGTGGGGGGTGATGGGTTGGGGGTGATGGGTGATGGGTGAGGGAATAGGTGGGGGGTGATGGGTAATGGGTGAGTGAATGGGTGTGTGGTGATGGGTAATGGGTGAGTGAATGGGTGGGGGGGTGATGGGTAATGGGTGAGTGAATGGGTGGGGGGTGATGGGTAATGGTGTGAGTGAATGGGTGGGGGTAATACATACATTTCTACATCCATGATTTCAGGAAAGTTAGAAGGGGCTATCTGGAGAGTCCGTGTTTGGTGGGCCGAAGGCCCACCACCAATAGCCCTCCGCAGGAGCTAGCCAAAAAGTCCGCCCGGAGGGCGGCTTTGCGGCTAGTTATCAATATAGATGTACACGGGGGAGAGAGAGAGAGAGAGAGAGAGAAGAGAGAGAGAGAGAGAGAGAGAGAGAGTTAATTATTAAAGCTGTCGTGAGGGGGGAGGGGGGAGGGGGGGAGGGGGGACAGCCAACCCTTGCCTCGCCCTGGACGGAGACAGGACCCAGACGCCCTAAGTGACGGGTATTAGAAGGGCGATAAGAGAGAGAGAGAGAGAGAGAGAGAGAGAGAGAGAGAGAGAGAGAGAGAGAGAGAGAGAGAGAGAGAGAGAGAGAGAGAGAGAGAGAGAGAGAGAGGTAACTAGTAATAAAAAAAACGTTCATAATAATAATAATGATAACACTATTGCTACTACCACTACTACTACTGTTACTACTACTACTACTACTACTACTACTACTACTACTACTACCACTACTGCTACTACTACTACTACTACCACTACTACTACTACTACTACTTCTACTACTACTACTACTACTACTACTACTACTAATAATAATAATAATAATTTGTTCTTCTGTTTCCCACCTTTCAGAATGAGGCGTAGACCATTTTGTAAACTTCTGAGGCAAGGGTCCACACACACACACACACACACACACAACACACACACACACACACACACACGCAGTAAGGCATAATAACAATAATGAAAGCATGAACTAGAATGTGAAGTGTGGGAAAAATATGAATAATAATAAGGGGAAGAAAAGGATGAGGGAGGAGGAGGAGGAGGAGGAGGAGGAGGAGGAGGAGGAGGAGGAGGAGGAGGAGGAGGAGGAGGAGGAGGAGGAGGAGGAGGAACAGTTTTATAAGGGTACATTTTCCTTGGGTTCACAATATCCATGAAATATTTGGTCGTGACATTTTTTCATAAACATATTTTTTCTTTTACGCATTTATCCTCTCTCTCTCTCTCTCTCTCTCTCTCTCTCTGAAAACATTATATTAACATTTTACACGACTCATAATAAAACTCCCCCACCTCCCCCCTTTAAATCCCTCCAACCCCCCAACTCTCCCCCCTCCATCTCCCCTTCTCCCCCCCTCTCCCCCTCCCTCTCCCCCCCTCTCCCTCTCCCTCTCCCCTCCCTACAACGTATTTACAGAATCACTGATGCATTTTCTGCCTTCATATAATATTTTCGCCTCCTTCCCTCCCTCCCTCCCTTCTCTCCTTCTCTCCCTCCTTCCCTTCTCTCTCCCCTCCCTCTCTCCTTCTCTCCCCTCTCTCTCTCCTTCTCTCCCTCCTTCTCTCTCTCCCTCCCTCCCTTTTCTCCCTCCCTTCCCTCTCTCCCTCCTTCCCTTCTCTCCTTCTCTCCCCTCCCTCTCTCCTTCTCTCCCTCTTCCCTCTCTCACCTCCCTCCCTTCTCTCCCCTCCCTCTCTCCCTTCCCTCCCTCCTTCCTTCCCTTCCCACCCTCTCTCCCTCCTTCCCTCCTTTCCTCCAGCAAACGACATCTCTTCCAGCAGTTGTGATATTTTTCCTCAAAACTTTATTTCTTCTCCAACTTTCTTACATTCTTTCTTTCTTTCTTTAATATTTCCTGACAGAGCGAGGAAACTACAAGGAAAGGAAGAGGGAAAACTTAAAAAAGAGAGAGAGAGAGAAGGAGGGAGGGAGGAAATTTGATGTTTATGGTGGAATGAATGGAGACGAGAGAGACTGTGATGAAAAAATAAATGAAATGTGAGAGGTTTATTATGAGTCGTGTAAAATGATAATATAATGTTTTCAGAGAGAGAGAGAGGAAGAGAGAGAGAGAGAGAGAGAGAGAAGAGAGAGAGAGAGAGAGAAAGAGAGAGAGAAAAGGAAAGATGCAGAGGAGGTGATGAGAGGAGGAAGCGAGCAATATAAGAGAAAGAAGAGTTAGAGGAGGTAGAGGAGAAGGAAGAAGAGGAAGAGTTCATAATACAAGTCTGATATCCAAGAGAGAGAGAGAGAGAGAGAGAGAGAGAGAGAGAGAGAGAGAGAGAGAGAGAGAGAGAGAGAGAGAGAGAGAGAGAGAGAGAGAGAGAGAGAGAGAGAGAGAGAGAGAGAGAGAGAGAGAAAAGACAATCCATCTAACATGAGACGAAAAAGTTAGGAATGCAAATTTACGAGTCAATTTACCTGAAAAAAATGATCATCTATTTAGGAAAATCTTTGACTTGTATTCGTAACTTAACATTCATTAGTGTGGTCGACTGAAGAACTTGACGAAAGAGAACTTACCGTCTTCTTTACAACTTAGTATCCCATGTGAACAGACGCACTTACTCAACTGTAGCTTATTTGTTTGTCTTGCGTAAGCCCGTCAGGGTGGCAAGGTTGGTAGAGACGTGAACTTGCAATGTGCAGAGTCCCTGCGCATTCGGTCAGCGGTTCGAGTCCGCCTAGTTCGTGCTGACGTGGCGGCGCTTTGTATAGTCAATAACCTTGTAGTTGGTACTTGCAAAGTGTCTAGATAGGATGAAAATCTTATCTTATCTGTCTTGTGTAAGTATGAAGCATTAGACTCGCAGCATAATAGTGTGTGTGTGTGTGTGTGTGTGTATTTACTTATGGTGGATGCATGTTATACTACAGAGAGAGAGAGAGAGAGAGAGAGAGAGAGAGAGAGAGAGAGAGAGAGAGAGAGAGAGAGAGAGAGAGAGAGAGAGAGAGAGAGAGAGAGAGAGAGAGAGAGAGAGAGAGAGAGAGAGTTAAACAAGGTAGTACACTTGGACATAGTAGCTCACCTAACATAACCACCACTACCACTATCAGCAACAACCCACTACTACCACCACCACCACCACAATCACATACAAGCAAAATAAACCAAAGACACTGATAAGCACAGATAAACCGGCCTGAGTCACTCCTATTAAAGATACCAGGCAAGATAACAAAAGCAAGACCCTCGAGGTACGCCTGACGGTGCTGCTGTTATCCTTCTGACGGTGCTGCTGTTATTTTTCTGACGGTGCTGCTGTTATCCTTCTGACGGTGCTGCTGTTATCCTTCTGACGGTGCTGCTGTTATCCTTCTGACGGTGCTGCTGTTATTTTTCTGACGGTGCTGCTGTTATCCTTCTGACGGTGCTGCTGTTATTTTTCTGACGGTGCTGCTGTTATCCTTCTGACGGTGCTGCTGTTATTTTTCTGACGGTGCTGCTGTTATCCTTCTGACGGTGCTGCTGTTATCCTTCTGACGGTGCTGCTGTTATCCTTCTGACGGTGCTGCTGTTATTTTTCTGACGGTGCTGCTGTTATCCTTCTGACGGTGCTGCTGTTATCCTTCTGACGGTGCTGCTGTTATCCTTCTGACGGTGCTGCTGTTATTCTTCTGACGGTGCTGCTGTTATTCTTCTGACGGTGCTGCTGTTATTCTTCTGACGGTGCTGCTGTTATCCTTCTGACGGTGCTGCTGTTATCCTTCTGACGGTGCTGCTGTTATCCTTCTGACGGTGCTGCTGTTATCCTTCTGACGGTGCTGCTGTTATCCTTCTGACGGTGCTGCTGTTATTCTTCTGACGGTGCTGCTGTTATCTTCTGACGGTGCTGTATTCTGCCTGTTTATTTCTTCTGCGGTGCTGGTTATTCTTCTGACGGTGCTGCGTTATCCTTCTGCGTGTGTCTGTTATCCTTCTGACGGTGCTGCTGTTATTCTTCTGACGGTGCTGCTGTTATCCTACTGACGGTGCTGCTGTTATCCTTCTGACGGAGTTCTCATCACAGCGTCAAAGTCTTGCCCTTCCCACGCATTCGAATTAATCTTTCTTTGCAATGGTTAACAAAAATATTGACTTTTGGAAGAGATTGAGGTCGAAATGAAGGTCGGTTTTAATCGCGTCAGAAGTCCTTGCATGTGATATTTTTTACTTTCATCCTACACATCCTCCCACTGCTATCCTTCCTTGGCATTGGTGAACACAAATATTGACTTTCGAATGAGTTACAAGTCGAAATTTGGGTTTTAATCGCATCAGGAGTCCTTGTATGTGATATTTTTTACTCGTATCCTACACATCCTCCCACTGCTATCCTTCCTTGGCAATGGTGAACAACAATATTGACTTTTGGATGAGTTACAAGTTTGGCTTCCCAACGCATCAGAAGTCGTGGGATATAATATTTTCGCCTCGCAACCTACACAGCCTCCTCCTTACTAACCTTTCTTTGCAATGACGAACAAGATAGTTCACTTTGAGATGAGTAACAAGTCCAAAGTCCATTGTAATATGTTGGACTTTATTCAGAACTCAAACTCGCCACTCGTTTCCTGAATGGTTGGAGTCCCTCGCTTTCCTACTCCATCTTATTTATACATTTGAGATGCGTGCGTGGGGATCTGAGGATGGATTGTGGTGGGGGGAGGGAAGGGGGAGGGATTGTGGTTGGGGGAGAGAGGGTGAGAGGGGGGAGGAGGGAAGAGGTGGAGGTGTGCAGAGGCGCCTGGCTACCACCGTGTATGCATGTATCAGGCAGGCATGAGGTAATAAAGACATAGTGGAAACACGGATACTGTTGTGTATGTGTGTCATTCACCCATGGTCTTTGTCCACGCGAGCTGGCTCGCGATCGCCAGTTTCACCCTCTCAGTGCGAGCTTGGAGCTCATTATTACCGATCTTTGGGCAATGCTGGGACCTCACACACCACACACCCCCATCCCCTTGCTCAAATGGGACAGTAACCGCCCGAATTTGTCAAGTGAAAAATCCCCGGGAGCGCGAGGATTCGAACTGCCTACCCACAGAGTGAGAGACCAGAACGTTATCAACCTGACACTCGCGCGGTGTGTGTGTGTGTGTGTGTGTGTGAGGGATAACCGGAGTGGCAAAATGATGCAAAATGGAAATCAGGAGATGGAGTAAAACAATCACCTGATGGACGGCACGGCGAGACCCAATGAAGGTGAGGAATAATCGATGACGCGGCTCTGACTGCAGGTAAGGTCAAAGGTCAGAGAGAGAGAGAGAGAGAGAGAGAGAGAGAGAGAGAGAGAGAGAGAGAGAGAGAGAGAGAGAGAGAGAGAGCAGATTTGTCCACGTTCCCCGAAGCAGCTGTCATGAAAGAAAGCCTCAGTCTCGTCCGTCGATACAAATTCGTCCATGGATCTCGCTCGGTCTTTGGCGAGGACTCAGGTGTTCCTCGCCGCGACAAGAACGGCACCCTCGCCTCACTATAATTACAAGCTTATGGCCACTGCAGGGGTTGTTGCCTCAGCACCCAGCTCGCCCCAACACCCGCCACACACGCTTAACCCCTTCAAACCCAGATCTTTCATTTGCTATATGAAATCGTCTGTTGTTAGCCATAAAATTACGAAAAAGTAACTAAATATACCAAATTAGCTAGTGGACAAGGTTATTAAACAGGTCACATCCATAGAATATTGCTTACATTAATTAAAATAGTCTAATGGTGCTCAAATTACAATGGAAATTACGTTCTGGGCCTCAAGGGGTTTAAAACAATCCAATGGTTTTATGACTCGTGCGCGTGTTCTTGATCGTATACCTATATCATATCATTAGGTGCATCATATTATAATGTGGCAAATATATTTCATGTACTACTTTAGGGGAAGTATCACTTCATGTTACCTACTTATATACTAATGACGCCAAAAAACCTTCAATATCCTTCACAAACCTCGCTCGCCTGTAAGGAAATTACTCGACAGCCTCATGACACACACACGCACACACAGGTGAATGAAAAGCCTCGCCTCGCCAAGCATTATTCACGCCAGGCTTGCGGCAGGACAGAGACAAGGTTGAGGGCAGGACACCGCCAGCCTGCTCCTGACAAGCACCAAACAAGGCGTTACCAGCACAAGGGCGGCACAAAGACACCAGGGAGGGTTGGGGGGCGTGTCACGGGATCTGCCAGTAATCTCGCTTCACATGGCACAAGCAAGGCAAGAAATGCGCCGTGGACACTGGACAGCGATACGGCAACTAAACACAAACTTATGTCACTTTCTACTCATTCTCATTCCTATTCTGTCCATCTTCCTAATGCAAGAGTTAATCAGCAGCTTCACTATTTCATCCCTTTCACTGGTAAACTCTGGAACTCTCTTCCTATTTCTATTTTTCACCTTCCTACGACTTAAATCTTTTCAAGAGAGGAGTGACACCCCTAGAACTAAATTGGCCCCCCCCCCCCTTTCTTTATTCTCTTACGGTCTTCTTTATAGGGACTGGCAACTATGCGGGCTTTTTGTTACATCTTTTTTTTTTGCCCATAGCCAGTCCTTTGTGATGTAGAGAGAAAAAAAGAGCTTATGTATGCTGAGTGTGTGTGTTTAAAGCCTCACGATCACCTGATGGCTTCCTGGCACACCTCACACTGCTACTTGTGTGGGGCAGAAACAAAAAATCTGACCGGAGAATGATGATGATGCACTTGATGAGCGTCAGTGTATACAGGTAAGTGTACACAAAACAACAACAAAGTGTACTAACAAAGCGTCACTTACCTGGCCCGAATAACATGGTGGTGGTGGTGGCGGCAGAAGGCGTAGCAGTGCGGCGGTGGGCGTTGGGTGGCGAATCTCAGTAAGGCTTCACTCATATCTCGACACCATTACAGCCTGTTTGCCACACTGCCCTGGTGACCCTCTTATTAAGCCTCCACCATCACCTTGACTACCTGAGGGAGGAAAGAATGACTTATTAATGAACGAACCTGAATATCATATAAGCAACTTGTATTCCTGATTTCCTGTCACAAGGTTGCCACAACTTGTATCCCTGTCACAAGATTGCCACAACTTGTATTCCTGTCACAATTTTGCCACAACTTGTATTCCTGTCACAAGATTGCCACAACTTGTATCCCTGTCACAATTTTGCCACAACTTGTATCCCTGTCACAATTTTGCCACAACTTGTATTCCTGTCACAAGATTGCCACAACTTGTATCCCTGTCACAATTTTGCCACAACTTGTATCCCTGTCACAATTTTGCCACAACTTGTATTCCTGTCACAAGGTTACCACAACTTGTATTCCTGTCACAAGATTGCCACAACTTGTATCCCTGTCACAAGATTGCCACAACTTGTATCCCTGTCACAATTTTGCCACAACTTGTATTCCTGTCACAAGATTGCCACACTGTTTCCTGTCACAAGATTGCCACAACTTTATCCCTGTCACAATTTTGCCACAACTTGTATCCCTGTCACAAGATTGCCACAACTTGTATCCCTGTCACAAGGTTGCCACAACTTGTATCCCTGTCACAAGGTTGCCACAACTTGTATCCCTGTCACAAGATTGCCACAACTTGTATCCCTGTCACAAGATTGCCACAACTTGTATCCCTGTCACAAGATTGCCACAACTTGTATTCCTGTCACAAGATTGCCACAACTTGTATCCCTGTCACAAGATTGCCACAACTTGTATCCCTGTCACAAGATTGCCACAACTTGTATCCCTGTCACAAGGTTGCCACAACTTGTATCCCTGTCACAAGGTTGCCACAACTTGTATCCCTGTCACAATTTTGCCACAACTTGTATCCCTGTCACAAGATTGCCACAACTTGTATTCCTGTCACAAGGTTACCACAACTTGTATTCCTGTCACAAGATTGCCACAACTTGTATTCCCGTCACAAGATTGCCACAACTTGTATCCCTGTCACAAGATTGCCACAACTTGTATTCCTGTCACAAGATTGCCACAACTTGTATCCCTGTCACAAGATTGCCACAACTTGTATCCCTGTCACAAGATTGCCACAACTTGTATTCCTGTCACAAGATTGCCACAACTTGTATTCCTGTCACAAGATTGCCACAACTTGTATTCCCGTCACAAGATTGCCACAACTTGTATTCCTGTCACAAGATTGCCACAACTTGTATTCCCGTCACAAGATTGCCACAACTTGTATCCCTGTCACAAGATTGCCACAACTTGTATTCCCGTCACAAGATTGCCACAACTTGTATTCCTGTCACAAGATTGCCACAACTTGTATTCCTGTCACAAGATTGCCACAACTTGTATTCCCGTCACAAGATTGCCACAACTTGTATCCCTGTCACAAGATTGCCACAACTTGTATCCCTGTCACAAGATTGCCACAACTTGTATTCCTGTCACAAGATTGCCACAACTTGTATTCCCGTCACAAGATTGCCACAACTTGTATCCCTGTCACAAGATTGCCACAACTTGTATTCCTGTCACAAGGTTACCACAGCTTGTATTCCTGTCACAAGATTGCCACAACTTGTATCCCTGTCACAAGATTGCCACAACTTGTATCCCTGTCACAAGGTTACCACAACTTGTATTCCCGTCACAAGATTGCCACAACTTGTATCCCTGTCACAAGGTTGCCAAGGACGCGCCTATCTTATGATCTTTCTGTTATTTATGAATGGGACTCACGAAACTCTTTGGTCCTGAATGCATCGACAATTCAATCCCTCCACCTCTAAACCAGACACAAACTCCCACCCAAGTGTCTCTCCTTTTTAATAACATTCAACAAACCCTAACACAACACTCCTGTCTAGTCTTTCACCAATAATCTTAATTGGGAATCTTATATCATAATCTCTGCTAAATCGCCTTCCATGAATTTGGAGATCCTAATTATTGTCTCCGTGAAATATAATCAAAGACTCTGACCAGGGATCTTGCTCTAAATAGTAAAGGTCAGCCATACAGCTCGTCCCGGGGTTGACAGTGACGTCACTACTGTTTGTGGCTAAGACCAGGAGAGTGGTGATCAGGATGCGAGGAGGGCGACAGTGAAGTCACTCTGTCGAGCCTTTCCCGGTGTCTGGCTGACCTCTACTATTTAGATCATGCCAGGGCTATTGTCACAACTCTCATGGATCAAAGGTTACACTCACACAACACTTTAAAAACAGGATGGAACAAAAACGCTATTCGTCTCATCAAGTCCCTTTCTGTAATTGGATGTCGAGTCTTTCATGTTGGATGAAACTAACTAACTTGTAACACTATTGTTGTGGTTAATACTGTTATGAACTTGTTAACTGCATGCTTCCCCTCCTTCCTATGGGGCACCTCGGCATAAGACACTCCCCTTGCTCTTATCTCATCTTATCTCTGAGATGAACTTTTTTTTTTTTTTTTTACATCACAAAGGACTGGCCAAGAGCAAAAAAAAAAAAAAGAGGTAAAAAATCCCCGCTTAGTTGCCAGTTCCTATAAAGAAGACAGTAAGAGAATGAAGATAGGGGGGGAGAATTTAGTTCGGGAGGTGTCTTGTCACTTCTCTCTTGAAAAAATTTAGGTCGTAGGAAGGACTTATTCATGAGGTGCACTCTCAGAAATGGGGGGTATATTAAGGATAGAATTGTTACATCGCACCAACACTACCCTTTTTATACCCTATGTCCAGGCTGGAGGGTAGATGCTGCTGATTATACCCTTCATCTACCCTTTATCTACCCTTTTTAGACGAGAGGGTTGAGAAAGGGTACATTTGGGGTTTGAAAAGGGTATATTTAGGGTTGCAAAAGGGTATATTTGTAAGGGTAGCAGTATTTCATCACTATAAACACCCTTTTTCTACCCTTTTCCTACCCTTTTTTTCTAAGAGTGTGACCAGTATCTTCACTCCTTCATCCTTCTTTACAGGTGACGTCACAAACATTGCCTCACTCTTGTCCATCTTCTGTGATTCAAATATTCATAAGAGGAGTATTCACGACATCTCCAGAACTTAACTTAAACATACCTATTGTGAAACCTTCTGTTTTCATTTTAGCAGCAACGCGGAAATCAACCAGTTTCTTTTCTTCTCAAATTTCGCTTTGTAACCTGAACTAACTTCTTTAACGTGTACAATTAGAAAATCAAATAAATGATCTTACTACTGCCTCGACTCCCTCACTGCATACAAGCGCTGCACAACCTCGGAATCAGTGCTGGGAGGAGCAAACGTTTTCTCTCTCTTGACGTGTGAATAGAAATATAAAAGATCACAGCAATCGATTTCACTGGATAAAATGAGACGTTACCCCCTCGTTACCTACCTCGTTATATCTGCACTCCTTCCTCCCACCATGAGGCGCGATAACGAGCTAGGAAAAGTGTGGTTATATTTATCGGTTAGAAAATGAATGACATTGAATGAATCAGTATCATTAGTGTAGCGAGTAGATTTCTTTGAGTTATAATTGTGGAGTGTTTTAGTTTTAGTTTGTGAGAATGGCAAATACGCAATATCGAGGTAAGATTAGGGTGGTGTATTCAATGAGTGGTCCAAAAAAATAGTTTATAACAAAAAATAACCCCAGAATGGTAGATTAGATAGACGATAACAAGCTATTTATATTTGGTGCATTCATTGAGTGGCCAAAAATAGAGAACTGCGTCGTATATAGAGAAGAGCAAAATAACAACTACCAGAATAGTAAATGATAAATAACAGGGTAAAATAAATCTAAAACATTCATCAAGTAGCCAATAATATATCAATGCCACTACAAATTAATACTATTATTAGGCTAACCAAAACCATTAACAATATGTATTTGATAAATGTTCGTCTCTTAGATTACATTTCAACTTAATGTTCTCTCTCTCTCTCTCTCTCTCTCTCTCTCTCTCTCTCTCTCTCTCTCTCTCTCTCTCTCTCTCTCTCTCTCTTTTCCACATTATCTCAACATGAACCTTGCACACCCTTCCTTTCTTTCCTTCCTTCCTCCTTTCCTTCCTT
>JACEEZ010010773.1:45000-61108 GCA_016584305.1 Chionoecetes opilio | reverse complement strand
AACAGGAAGAGAGTTCCAGAGGTTTACAATGAAAGGGATGAAGAGTAAAGGATACTGATAACTCTGCATTGGGAAGATGGCAGAATAGGGATAAAATGAGAGAAAGTCTTGTGCAGCGAGGGCGCGGGAGTGGGGGGAGGCATGCAGTTAGCCAAGTTCCGAAGAGGCAGTGAGCATGAAAATAAGTTAGAAGAGAGCAAGAGAAGCAAAATTGCGCGGTGATTTAAAGATTGAAGACAGTCAGTCAGAGGAGAGGAGTGAAAGAACGAAAAGCTTTTGACTCAACCTGTTTAGGAAGCTGGTCTGAGTGACCCTCCCCAAAACAGTGAGACATTTTCCATACATGGGGAATGCCCCTTTGTAGAGAGAAAGGGCAATTGGGGGGGAGAAAAAAAAGGACGCAGGACGCCACAGCACCCTACTTCTTAAAAGCTGTTTTAGCAAGGATGGATGTGAGATTTCCAGTTCAATTTTTAGTAAAGGTTTAGCCTAGAATGTTCATTGTAAAGAAGGGACAGTTGAGTGGTCATTGAAGAAGAAGGGATAGTTATTGGTAGGTTTTTGTCGATTTAATAGGTTAAAGAAATTGGGTTTTTGAGGCATTTAACAAAAAAAAGGTTTTGCTTTGCCCAATCAGAAATTATAGAAAGATCGAAGTTAGGGTTCGGGGGCACTCTCCGTGAATCATTAGTTCCTTTTTGAGTTGGACGCTAATAAACGCGTTGAAAAATCAGTAGAATCATCAGCGTAGGAGTGGATAGGGTTTGGTTAGACTTAAATCATTATAAATAATGAAAGCGACGTGGGTGATAGGACAAAAACCCGGGGAACACCACTATTGATAGATTTAGGAAAAGACAATGTCCGTCTTCAGTAGCGCCAATAGAACGTTTTGAAAGGAAACTTAAAATGAAGGTCAGAGAGGAAGATAGAAACCGAATGAGGGTAGTTTGGAAATTAAAGTTAGGGCCAGACTCATCAAAAGCTTTTGATATGTCAAGGGCACAGCAAAGTTTCACCGAAACCCTAAAGGAGGATGACCAAGATTCTTTTAGGAAAGCTAGAAAGATCGCAGTAGACGCCCTTTACGGAAACGTACTGACGATCAGATAGAAGATTTGTGAGCAGATAGATGCTTAGAATCTTCTTTTAAGTATAAATTCAAAAACTTTAGAAAGGCAGGAAGCCAAAGCTATAGGACGGTAGTTTGAAGGATTAGAAGGGTCCCCCCTTTTTAGGAACAGGTTGGATGTGAGCAAAATTCCGCAAAAAGGAAAGGTGGAAGTAGATAGACAAAGACGGCAAAGTTGACCGGGCCCAAGTGCAAGTAAAAGAAGCACAGTTTTGAGAAAAATAGGAGGACTCCGTCAGGACCGTAAGCCTTCCGAGGATCTAGGCCAAAAGGGGCCAAAAAAAACATCATTCCAAGGATCTTAAATGACAGGCATAATATGTCAGAGGGTGGAGGGAAGGAGGAACAACCACTGTATGATTGTTTGTGAATATATTTTGTGTTTTTTACTAATGTTGGGCTTGCACTGATGGAGGCTGGCTTGCCCCTGGAGAGCGATTTGTGTCCCTGTGGGACAGGTGTCTTGCAAATGGCGGTGTAAGTAGTGGGACGCGTGTGTTCTCTGCTACCGGGGCTGCCAGGGACAGTGTTTGATGTTTTGTATTTAAGATCTTGGTTTTTGAGTCCCACCCAGCTTGTTGCTGATGATTATTATTACCATGTGGTGATATTAGTTTTAAAAATGTTTGTCGTGTTTCCTTGCCTGTATTGTTTCATGTGGGGGTTTTTCAGGTGGCGGGAGTAACTTGATCTCTTAGAGTGCGATCATGCCACCTCTTTGAGGAGCTTCAGTGACAGGCATGAGCTCTACTATGACGCAGTGACACCTCTTGAGGTTATGAAAGGTCATTAATAACGTCATAGTGACATAGTATAAGGTTTGCCCCTCCACGTGGTCCCCTCCGGGCAACGTGGCCCTGTGACAGGCTTAGGCCTGCTCAGCTTAAGACAAACCCCCGCCGCATAGGGGGCGAAAGCTCTTGGGCGGACAATGTCATAGTTCAGTGTACGTACAGCGTAATGCTTTGAAGGCGAGGCTCAAAAAAAGGCCTCTCTTAAATTTGGTGACCCCCTCCCGTGCGTGGAGGCTATCCGCCAAAAACGGATACCCAAACCGCCATAGCGGTTTGTGTATGTATATGAAGAAAGTGGACTAACCCATTCTAGATTGGCCTGGGAATTCTCCTAAAATAAACCCATTGAGAATCTATGGGCTATAATCAAACGTAGAATTGAGAAAGACGACTTTTTCGACGAGTAGAAGCTGATTTGTGGCTGTTATTAAGGCTGGTACCATGACGAAGAACTAGCAGAAATGTGTTCAAGCTTGGTGGAATCTATCCCAAAAGCAGTGGAACTGCTTGTAAAAGCATAAGGTGGTCATATCTCATTTAAATGTATCATCTATCTTACCATTGACATTTTTTTTTGGGAATAAAACCAATTTAACAAAAAATTTGTATTATTTCATCACTGTCCGGACTAAATTGCACACAAACTGTAGCTTCTCAGAGGTGTTTTTTCTGACATAGCACACACTGGTCCCATGTGTCAGACATGGAAGATGTGTACCAGATGAGCCTGGCTTTTGGGGGGTCCAACACCATAAACGTTTGGCCATTGTCAGTCAGTCAGAACTGACTAGTTCAAGTTCAAAAAAATTTGGGGAATACATTTGGGTACAGCCACCAAATGCAACCACCACCGTGACCTGAAAGAAGAAAAAACATAATTTGATATGCACAATGTCTCAGCTCTAGTACATATGTAGCAAGACAGATCTGTCAGATATGATAAGCATGACAAGGAAGAAAACGTTATTTGCGTCCCTGTTAGGCCACCATACATAATAGACAAAGGGAACAGTGAGCTCGATTTGCCATCTGGTGGCCGTCTGGGAAAATACCCGCGCAGCTAGAATGAGGGTGTCGGGCTCGACTTATTTTCTATAATTCCCCACCAAACCAGCTACAATTAAGTGTTGTCATGGTCAACATACTTATGCAAAATGGAAAATATGAGTTTACATTATTCATGGCGTTATAATAAGGATTGTTGGCAAAATAGAAGCATTGATCACAGGTTTTCCTACAACTTCTACTAAATACTGTAAAGGAATGCTTCAGGCGGGTGCATGGGTTAATATTACCTTTCTTTGCATACATGGAGGTAATATTAACCCATGCCCCCCGCCTTGAAGCATTACCCCTTAAGCTTCAGTCAAGTCCAGAAGAATCTCAAGAGGTAACCATACTGTGTTTCATCTTGAGAAACTGAAGGACTTGACATTGCTCATGAGTATGCGGTGGCAGTCTCAAATCGGTTTGATGTGCTCGGTGCTCTCGGGGACCCTGTAGAACTGTTTGGGGTAGCTTCAAACGTGAAACTCTCAGGCTGCCAAGGAGTGTATTGGGGAGCGCCCGAGTCAAGGCGTGGTTTTGTCTCGACGGAGACGCTGAGAAAATCGAGGAAGTCGCGCTGCCAGGCTGGCTGGGAACCGGACCAGCACAGGGTCTGTCACGCCGGACTAAACCCTCCTGAGGAGAGACAAGGAAGGTATGTCAGGAGTCTCGCTGAGGATGTCGAGGGTCATTTGAACGCTAATGACTCCGACCCGCCTACCGAGCCCTGAAGAAGCTCCGTTCCAAGGCTCCTTCTCGGGCGAGTGCTATTCGAAAAGCAGATGGGGCCTCGTGTCGGACATGGATGGGCAGATGGCTCGTTGGGCCCGAGTACTTTGGGCAATTGTTCACGGTGGGGACCCTCAACTGAGCAGCTTTTACACCACTGGGTACAGGCAGTGGGTCCGATCCTCCCCTTGACGAAACCGCACCCTCTCTTGACGAAGTCAGAGAGGCTGTAGCAAAGTTAGGGGTGGAAAGGCGGCTGGTGTTTGTAATTTTCAGGCGGAGCTCCTCAAAAGCTGGGGGGGAGGCCATGATCCGCGGGTTGCATGCTGTCCTGACTGCCGTGTGGCAATCAGGTACCATTCCTCCTACTTTGGAAAAAAGGGAGCTGGTCGTCCCTATCTGGAAAGGGAAAGGGGACCGTCAGGACTGCAACAATTACCGCGGTATTACCCCTGCTCAGCGTACCCGGCAAGGTGCTTGCCCATTATTACTGACAGGATTCGCAGTCATATGGTGAAGCATCAAGACCTCAGCAGTCTGGGTTCACGCCTGGTAAGTCAACAACGGACCGTATCCTAGCGCTTCGTGTCCTGGTGGAACGCCGACGTGAGTTTCGACAGGGGATGCTTGCAGCCTATGTTGATCTCAAGAAGGCGTTTGACTCAGTGCATCGTGAGTCACTGGGATCTTCTGCGACTTCGAGGATTCCTGCAAGGACTATTGGTTTGATAAACTGGGTCGTATTCTGGGGCTGAGAGTGCTGTGAAGTGTGGGGCAGGTGTACCCAGCTTCTTTCCTGTGGAATACAAGAGTGAGGCAAGGGGCGTCCTTGCCCATCACTTTTCAAAAGCTTGTATGGACCCGGGTATTGGACAAGGTTGTTTGATCAAAGTGATTGTGGAGCATCCGTCGGCAACACCAAGATCACTGATCTTTTTTTGCCGATGATGCAGTTTAAACCTTGCTGAGTCGCTGGAGGGCCTGGTGATGGCTCTCGAGGCGCTGCACAGGGGGCAAAGCCTTTGGGACTTGAGGGGCTCCTGGCTCAAGACCAAGGTCCAGGTGTTTGGAGACTTACTAGATGAAGCAGTACAGTCTGTTCATGGTGTGGCGAGGACATTGAGATTTGGAAAGTTTACATACCTGGTAGCGCAGTCCATAATGACGGCGGGTCACGTCAAGAAGTCTTACGGCGGATTGCATAGCCCAGGTGTTATGGACTCGCCCCAGCGGGGAGTATTTGGCGTTGTCGGGACCTGTGCAGAAGGACAAAAATCCGGATCTTCAAGTCGCTTGTGATTCCTGTCTTACTCTATGGTGTGAGACATGGACACTAAATAGTGCTTGAAGAGACGAATCAATGCCTTTGGTAATAAGTGTCTTCGCAGAATCATTGGGTATCGCTGGGATTGATTACTTTTCAAATCAAGCGATTGCACCGTGAGACTGAATCGAGGCCTATTACCTGCATAGTCCGTCAGCGCAATTCGGCTATATGGGCATGTGGCACGCTACCCTGAAACCGATCCTTCCCATCGGGTTGTATCTGTAAGAGACAATCCGGGGTGGGCTGAGGCCAAGGGGGCGCCCACAAGCTCGTGCCTGGGCAAGTTGATGTTTCTTGCGGAAGCCTGCTTGGTATGGGGGAGGGGCCTGCAATGGGGAACTCGCGCGTGTGACCCCCGGGAGTGGCGTCCGTAGGGTGGGCGATGGCGATGCGCCCCCCGGCGTAATGCCCCCATGTTGAATGATTGATATGTTTGACCATGACAACACTTATTGTAGCTGGTTTGGTAGGGGAAACAAGGGACAGCGGGGCGAGAAAGGAAGAAATAATAGAAAATAAGTCGAGCCCGACACCCGAGACCACCTACATTGCCAGCATGCGCGGGTAGTTCCCCCAGACGGCCACCACATGGCAAATCGAGCTCACTGTTCTTGTCTATTGTATTCCGCAGTCCATGTGAGGCCTATGCATACCATGTCGCATAACACTGATCCCAACAGATCCACTACAAAATGTGTTTTGCACCAACCATACTTGATAGAGTTCAACTTTATGGGCGAAAATGTAAATTTGGCCGCCATTTTTGTAAAATATAGCCTCCAAGCTACCATGAGACAAATATGCCGATGTCCCTATATCGCAAAACTATTCCTAAGGCTATGTCCTAACTGTGTGCCAAATGCCGTGCTTTTATCGATCCAAACCCACCATTCGGTCGAAATATATACATATCTGGTCTCCACTAAATATCAAATGGTGGTGTCCAGAAAAACTGTTGGGAGTAAGTGGGCCGTGAAGCCAGATGTGTCGCCGCGCTAGGCTGCGGGCGTCACTCACACGCTCTCTTAGGTATTTAACTGTGGTGTGCTTAATATTCACATCTTATTTACTACGACGCCTAATGTATACTTAATAAAAAAATGTGAGGAACAATGAACAAAAAATAAAACTGAAGATTAAATCCGACCGGGGGGAGAGTATCTACGGCAAGAATAAGATCAACTACAAAAAGACTTTTTATTTACATCGAACGACTTAGATAGTTGGAATTAGCAGTGATATCATCTTATGTACTAGATAATAGATTAGCATAGATCACAGTCCTGATATAAACGGTTTTTGCTGGGAGACTTGGAAAAAGAACACTAAGGAACATAAGGAAGCTACAAGAGAGCGCGACCTACACGAGGTAGTTCTGTTACTTAACACTACATCTCCCTCCTTTCCATCCCCATCCATGAAATTGTCTAACCTTTTAAAACTTCCTTGGACTCCACACTCACTATCTCGACTGAGTCTTTTCCAACCCTTTCTCACCCTATTTGTGCTCTACACCAATTTCTGCCCCTATTTAACTCTTTTATTCTCCTCCCTGTTTAACTAAATAGTTAAACGGTGTGGGTAGTCAGGTGGCAGATGGTCATTTAATATTGACCGGTGTTGCGTGTTTACGGTTGGTTAGAAGAAAATCTTGTAATAGTATACGCATGTTCGCTGGAAAAATAGACGATGAGAAAAGATTTTGGGCGTGCGGGTAAGCTCAGAACTCCGTCCTAGGAAACAATGTATTGAGGCCAGAATCGAAATGATATGGCTTTAGGATTCATTAACAGACTGTAAAAGTAGAAGTGCCGAGGTTAATTCTAAAGCTATATTGACTCCTATCCAACCCCTCACCTAGACTATGCGGTACAGTTTTGATCCCCGTATTTCCAGGATGAATATAGGCCTTATTAGAATCAGACCGACTAAGGAGACTAAAATAATACAGTTGGATGCGTAACTTTTCGATAAGGAGAGGATATTGAAGCCTTTAAAGTTACACTCACTCAAAGGCTATAAATAGGGGGCGACTGATATAAAATGTTCAGTGGTTAAAGGAAATACAATAAAGGAGTATGTAGGGACATTTCTTACGGCTAGCAATCAGGGTGAAACAAGAAGTTCACGGATTTCGAACTGGAAAAACTAGGTTTTTAAAAAAAGAAATAGGGAGAACCTGCTTAAATATGTGGTTAGAATGGATTGAATGGACTCAGATCATCAGGTAGTCTAGTGCAGTCAATAGGGAGTTTTAAAAGGATCTGGAACAATTTCATGGATGGGGATGAAAAGGGTGATATAGGTGGTGTTAAAGTAACAGAACTACCTCTCGTGTAGGTCTCCCACCCTTGGTAGCTTCCTTTTTTCCTATGTTCTTATTCGGCCGTAGATACCTCGCGGGCGATTTAATTTTTTCAGGTTTCATTATTTGTACATTTTTTCTCACCTTCACCCTGTTTTTATGAATTCTACATTCCTGCGTCTTATTACACTAATAATTGAATATAAGCTCACCATGTAGATAACTAGAGAGTGGTCCCGCATCCCCGCTGTATTTGTGATGAGGTGACGCCCGCAGCCTAGCGCGGCGACCATCTGGCTTATCAAAACGTATTCCCAACTAGTTTTCCGACACCACCATGTGATATTGAAGGAAATAAAACTGGGGCCACCCTCGTCTTCCTGTAGAAAATTCGTGCATCAAATTGAAGCATAAATTCTGCAACAAAATTAAGATATAGCAATGACGATAAATAAAGTAGCGCATGAACATTTTCTCACATTTTTTTTCCACTCTTAGTGCTCCAGCTATTTAATCATCGTACCACTTTTGTAGCACGGTTCCTGAATGTACACAACGCTTTTCTGATTATGTTGGTATATGATACGTCCCGTTGTGACATATCTAAACTAAAGGAATATTTTGTTCTGCCTTCCATTATATTGTTACACCGAAAAATGCCTCATCAGCGCTGACCTCACTGCCTCCACCCCCTGTAAAGACCTGCTTGCATCTTTGTAAATCTTGATTCCTCCAACAATAGCCTGGTCCCTCACCTTCCCTTTGTATCAGAGTCCGCTGTGCTTGTTTTTACTGATGAAGGCTGGTATTTGTGTGTGTGTCTATCAGTCGTATTGCCCTGGCACCTTGCCAGACAAAACAGCCAGGCAGCACAGACTAAAATATATATTCTTGTCCCACTTGTTTTATATATTCTAATGCATTTGGTGAAAGCTCCCAGCTATCCTATTTACTGTTCCTATCCCATGTGTTGGCGTGGCGCGTACTTCATATACACAAGATTATCCAAGAGACCGTCCTTGTCCGATCCTTGTCTCCCTCTCACTGATGGGAACGCAGCGACCGTGCCTTGGTGCCTAATGACAAGATGTCGTGGTAGTTAAGAGTGGTCCCTCTGTACTGTGCCTCTCACCGCCACTTCCCCTGTTGCTGCGGGGACCAAAATGCCACTATTAACCCTTGACGCCCAGATCTTTCTTTCCTATGGCTATAAAATAATGTCTGTGTCGAGCATAACCATTACGAAGAGTAAACTAAATAAAACCAAATTAGCTAGTAGACACTAAAACAGGTCATATCTATAGAATACTGAGAATACTAAACAGGTCATATCTATAGAATCTGGATACTAAACAGGTCATATCTTAGAATACGGATACGAAACAGGTCATATCTATAACAACGTTGCTTATATTCACAAAAATATCATCTATGGTGGTCAAATGACTATGGAAATAACGTGTTAGGCCTCAGGGTTTAAGTCAAGGGGACACCTTCCCCTCCCTGTCACGGGGTCTCCCCTCGCTCCGCCCTTTTTTGATCCCAGCCTCACCCCATCCTTCCAGCCTCTCTAGGTCCGCCGCTTCCTCAATCCCCACACTGGCTTGCCGGCAAGCCTTGGTAAGATGGTGACTTGTGAACACTTCAGGCTGAGTTCTGCCTAAGGGTTAGTAAATGCCATTGCACACACGACACACACACCATGAAGAGGCTGCCTACCCAATAATAGGAAGAGGTTCTCTTAAATTAGATGTTTATCCTTATTTTTGCACACTGTGGTTGTTGTGGGCGTCCTCCCCCGGCTTCTTCGTTCAACCTTAGTCCCACCCTCGGGTGCTACCTCCTTCCTACCCTACAAACCCTTCTTTTCCTGATTGCAGTCTCTGTTGACGTCTCTTTCTCACCGTTCATGCAACATTCTAAGGCCTCCGTGTCTTTAAAATGTCAGGTTTCCTCTTTTGTGTCATGATGACCTGTCGTTCTCTTTCTAGTTTATCGCAGGATGATGGCCGCCCTTGCACGTTACAACTCCACAACCTATTACTAACATGTTTCAAGTACTCTTTGTAGTAATGCTGATGCCAAGGCAACCCAAATTTAGGCGCCTAGTTATGCGATTTTTTTTCCTCCTAACATTTAGCTTACGTTTCGGTTACGGTTAGGTGAGGTATCACGAAGAACCCCGGGGGGGGCCCCGCGGCAAAGACTGTATACTAAAGAAAGACGGGAAAATTTTCTATCTCAACATAACAAATAAGTGTAGACAGAACGATGCCAGGAAGACGCCGATTCTTGTTTTTAGAGCGCCATCTATTGAGTGGACGAAAAACTACCTCAGTGGTTTCCAGATATTGCTAGCCTTTTATTTTCTATTATTTCCAGGGAAAATATTAGATATTTAAGTGAAATTGGTGTCATATATGTCTGTATGCACACGTACAAGGTGTGTAAGTGTCGTGTCAGGAAGACGTAAGTGCGGTATTTTCGGGGATGAGCAAGGAGCATACACACGTCCTTGCCACCAAACCCACGATAGCTGCAAAGAGTAGACGACTGTACGACGGACGTCCGAGTTTTGATGTTCAAAGTATGTGAAAACTTGTAAACAACGCACGCGAGAAGATGATTATTCCAGGAGTACTGACTACTGATTTTGCAACGGCGACCACCTAAGTGTTTAACTATACGGAATTATATTTAAATTTCTGCCACAATATAGTTCCTGGTGTCTATTTTGACATATCTGAAGAGAACCACTGAATTTGGTTTGTTCCTATTTGTTTTTACGTAATGAACAAATTCCAAATGACTGTTTTGGTTTTCCTTTACATGGTGTTGTAACATCAACGACTATCATCCGTATATTTTGATTTCCAGGCAATGTGTAAAACATTTTCCTTAATCTACATATCTGCATTGTACAATTCACACTTCGTGTCTTTATAATAGTCATAGCTCAATTTTGACGCTAGCCCTCACCTAGTGGACGAAACACTAAAGAGTAACCAAGAGAGGCAAAAGTTAAGCCTTTACTACACCTTATTTGAAGCTTTCCAGTCTTTTCTTTAGTATACCGTCTTTGCACCGGCCCCGCCGACTGGGTACCCACTGGCCCATTGGCGCTCGACGCTGCGCGGCTGCGTGTGGCAGTGCTGGGACTTCCCAATCTAGCCAGGCCAGCCGTCATGGAAGGTTTTGGCTGCTCTCGCTCCTACCTCAACGCCAAAAGTGTAACAGCTCGACCCTCGGGCTCGGGTTGCTGAGTTGCTCTAAACAAACCTGCTGTCCTTGGCTTAGCCCCACTCTCACTTTCAAACGTTTCTCTGGACCTGACAGCCCCAGTGAGCGAAATTTAGTCCTCAGTGCTCATTGTTAACATGCTAGTTAACTGAGTTTAGGCTAAGAACTGCAACACACCTTTGTATTCTGTGAATCGAGGCGCTCCCCACAGGGTTGTAGTGGCTAGCCCAGGAGGTTTCTTGTTTGTTTACCGCGTTGCTCAACAGTTGCTCAGATTCATGTTGTCGCTCTTAGCGTCCCTTGGTGAGGTACAAAGTCGAACCCTGCTGGTCACTGGCGTAGACGAAACCAGTGAGACTAAGGGATGGCCTTAGAGGGCTAGTTTAAAGGAAACACCAAGGGTGGGAAACCTTCATGTTAGGGACTAGGCGAGAACCCTTACGGGGCAGCTTCCACTTGTTTCCTGCGACGCTCTATGATGGGCGGGACACGCTGGTTTTGGCCGCATGTAGGCATATATTTTGTGTTGCAATTTGATTTGTTTAAATTTTTCTTTACATGTGTGCCTCTAAACAGTGACTTCTCAGGCTCGGATGTAGGTCCTGGAGGTTCCCTTGAGGGCTGTGATGGTTGGCCTTCGCCCGTGGGTGGCGCAGGTGGGGGTTTTGAATATTGACGCCTTTGATTAGAGCTCGGTAAGTAAAGTAAAAAAGTAAGTTCTAGTTAATTAAGAGTATAAAATCTGTTCGAAGAGCTTTAGAACAGCCTAGTACGTATTAATAATCGTATAATTCCGCATGCTGATAACGGTTCACCATTGATCGCCAATCTGATAACGGTTTTCATATGTGAAAAAAGTTCATTATGCTGCTTTCAATGCACACCTAAATCGTACTTTCAAAGGAAAGCATGCATGAAGTTTGCATAATACATACGAAATAGATGTAGGACTGATATTATTGATATTTCATGCATGCCGAAACAGTTTGCTTAATTAATGGAAGCACGTGAACGAACAGCGAATATTGGCATGTAATTACTGATGGCATAAAAGATGGTAAAAATATTATATGTAGAGGCTGAAGAGAGAGGAGTTTAGGGAAGAGGAATAACGGTGAGTCGACCCTAGGTGAGGAGGAGGAGGAATAGTCAAGAAGAGGAGGAAGAAGAGAGGTATTATTTTACGATAGGACCAACTTCCCTACACCATTGGGGAGCATGGCTTTGGTTTTACTTTATTGTATTCTAAGAAGACCTTTTATCTGGGGGTGTGAGAGCTTATCATTACGTATAGTTATAAAGTGTATGTAGATTATAAAGTCCATGATATAAACTAATGTGTATCATCTTCAGTGGCACCTACACAGCGTAGTGATGCTATTTACACAAACTTACTTATCAATTTACACAGATAATTATAAAAGTTTATATAATAAATAAAAAAGAGTCCAAGTAAAAAAAAGGAAAATACCTAAATGAATCTATAGCGATTTTAAAGAATATGCGTCCAAAGTAAAAAAAAATACAAAATAACTAAAAATGTCTTGTAAAATTATGTACATGTAACACTTAGCCTGGAACATGCTTTTATACTTGGTCAGGGGGGGTGGTAATTTCATGTTGCTCGTACTTTTTCCACAATGTAAAAAATTCGTCCTATTCGAAAAAATTCCGGCGAATCGATATTTCCGGATGCTGATACCAGAGGGGCAGTTTGCCGTCCTTAACCAACTCACAAGCCTGGACATGTACAACGTTTGCTTCGGTTTGTAGCATTAGTGGGGGGGAGGGGGCGGCCAGCACATAAAAGGGAATGTGTGGTTGCCTGCACTACCCATTCAATCTTCTATGATAGCCTTCTACATCATTATTTGTTCCAAATACTCTGACCAGGGCGATACCGTCCACCGGATCACTTGGCGACCAGTCTATTTATCCAAGTTTCTTTCATGCATGTTGTTAAAATCTTTAATAGTCCAGCAGCACCCGTGACAACTCTAGGTGATCAAATGTTCTTTCAATATATTCCTCTGAAAGGAAAGGAAGGGCCATCAACTGCCGTATAAAATCCATTTACACTCCAGAAGTATTGTTAAGATTTTAGTACCTTTATGTAATCGCTCTCTCTTTTCCCAGACATAAGTGTGAATACTAATGGTACTTGTTTGGTATTTCCTTCGATTCCCTTAACAAATGCATGGATTCCAAAAAGCTGTTTAAATGGCTTCCGTACCACACGCAACATTGCATCCATATACCAAGTTTTTGCATTCTTCAACAAGGACAGCTGCTCTGTAGTGGCAGGTGCACCTAGCTGTGGGCTCGCGTGTGTAGCGTCCCTGCGCATCCGGTCAGCGGTTCGAGCCCACCAAGTTCGTCCTGGCGTGTTGGCGCTTTGTATAGTCAATAATAAAAAATATAACACCTTGTAGTTGGTACTTGCAAAGTGTCTAGATAGGGTCAAAGTATCTTATCTTATCCTTCACAATATCCTCCATACCCTTACCACTCAGGCTTACCAGCACACTGGAGATAACAACAAAATATCATCAATATTATATATGTTTGTTAAACAATTGTATGATCAAAACATCTATAGATCTCCTTGGATTATGAAGGTTAACCATTTGTTAAATAGTTGCGGTATGACTAATGTTTTTTTATTAGTGTAAATGATGTTAATGGTAATTGGTTAAAGGAAGCTTTTCAAGCTAAGGTGTAACGACATTTAGCAAACAAACGTGGAAGGAAGAAACTCACAATAATTTGAGTTTGTGTCATTACAGATTATGACTGAAAATAAGGAAATGCAAAGTTATCTGAGAAAATACCATCTAAATATTACAGGACATTATGTAAATTTTAAAGTGTCTAATCATCGTTTACCGATTGGTGAGAGGCAGATATAATAATATTAGAATTGAGGATCGTATATGCACCCACTGTAATATGAATGACGTAGGAGACGAATTTCATTACCTTTTTAAATGTACTTTCTTTTATAATGTTCGAAAGCACTATGTAAAACCCTACTACTATGTAGACCGTCAGGGTGGCAAGGTTGGTAGAGACGTGAGCTAGCAATGTGCAGCGTCCCTGTGCATTCGGTCAGCGGTTCAGTCCGCCTAGTTCCCCCCCCCCGTGTTGACGTGGCGGCGGCTTTATATAGTCAATAACCTTGTATTTGTACTGGGTGGTGCAAAGTGGTCCTAGATAGGAGATGAAAATCTTCTTTATCTTACTACTATGTATCTCCCTATACGATATAAAATGCTGAACTATTTTGCCAGTAAAAATATAAGGCTTTGTTAACTTATCGAAAGGTTTATTGTAGATCATTACGAGACAGATTTTAAGTAGCTGTTCCTATTTTTTCTAGAAATTATGTTTTCGGTTATCTGTTTTTTGATGTATCGATTACGTTTATTAAGCTATTATGTTAACTTTACGCTATTAAGTCCGTTCTTATTTTTTTCTTTTTTTTTTTTCTTTACCAGGGTCCCATACGTATATTTATTACTAATTTGAAACTCTATACCCGTTCGGGGTCTGTATGGAGTTAATAACGCCTTAAAACCTTCAAACATTAAAACCTTTAAACACTCCTTCTGGTCCCTCATAGCCACGGTGTCTCCTAACGTTCTGCACCATACTGTCTTACCCTTACATACAGTAATGGTAACAACTATCTTTGCCCTGCGTTTTCCCCTCGTTGCTGTACCAGTCCTGACCCTGCATCTGGGTTGGTTATCTCTACAGCCTCTCCCCCCACACGGGCCTGTACGGCCACAGCACCCACCATGAGCCTGGGCATCAGTTGTCCCCTAGCCTCATCCCGCCCTCATCGCCTTAGGCTGTCCTCTACAGGCAGAGAACGATGAGAGGGGCAGATCCCCAGTCCCCCCACGACTTCAGTGGCCCTCAACTGGCCTCTACTGGCGAGGGTGAGGTAGGGGGCAGGTCCCCCCAGTCTCACCCACGCCCTCAACAATCCCTTCCTGACCGCGCCTGCTGCGACGGCTCTTTCAATCAATCCTGTCGTCCTTCGGGCATTCCATGGTTTGGGGACGTGACTGACGTCATGCAGCCCTCATCCCCAGGGGCC
The DNA here is from genome assembly GCA_016584305.1 of Chionoecetes opilio. NCBI lineage: Eukaryota > Metazoa > Arthropoda > Malacostraca > Decapoda > Majidae > Chionoecetes > Chionoecetes opilio. The sequence continues at coordinate 46,429 of JACEEZ010010773.1, read as the reverse complement.
CGTGTGGGTCTGGCCCCCCAGCCCTGCCCTGTACCTTACTGCCTGTTCTGCCTCCATGTTTTTACTTACATGCAAGGCTTTTAATATTATCCACCTCCAGGGCTTTTTATCCAATCCATTGCGTCCAGTTCAACCTTGCACTGTTTTAGTTCCCTATAGTCCTCGCCCCTTCTCCTCCTTTATTTCGCATCTCTTTCATGTCCCGTAATCACCTGTTTTCTGCACTTGCACAAAACCACAGTTCCTTTGTGCCCTGTAGCTCTTTGTATAGCGCTGGGCGTGCATCCCTTCACAAGTAACTCGTGCGACCACCATGTGCGCTATGCGTGCACTGCAAGCCTCTGTCCTTGTCCGTGCCCTTATTCATACACAGCGGGCACTGTGGCCTGTCTTTTCCTCACCTCATCACACGATCCGCATCTCCCATGTTTCGCCTAGTTTCTCTACCCGTTGCAGTCAATACACCTCCCCTTCTGGACCCTCTTTGACCTGGTGCCATGCCAACACCGTCCTGTTTCCCCCACTGATCTCACATGGCTCACCATCACGACGACGTTTCGAAAGATCGGTCACTTATCCTCTCTGACTCCTTTAAAAACTACTCGTATTGCACGCATGTTGCTCCTACGCAGACACTGCCTGCCTGCTACGATACCCTTTCTCCCTCTAGCTACCGCAACTACCTCCTCCTTTGCACGTTTCCGAGTTATCCACTCACCCAGTCACTCTCGCTCAAACCACTACCCACGCCAATACATTTAATACCCGATATCCTCACAGCATCATCACTACCAAGCGCTACCAACGTGAACGCCACGGCTCCTAACACACTCCTAAACCACACCGGCCATCCTAACAACACCCTGGATAACACTAGTAAACCAATACACACAATATAACACCTCAACGGTCCACTCCACCTGATCGTGATCAAAAGCGCGGGACCAACCTGCTGGCCTATGTGGATCTTGAAAGTTTTTGGTTTACTCATTTTTTTTATTCTGGCTTCTGTGGTTGCTTTGCAATTTTCATTTCTCGATCCTTCTCTTAAAAAAATAAAGGTATAAATCCTTAGGATAAAAAATGCACACGTATAACACATAGATGAGATATTAGTAGATGATGATTGATTGACATAGATGACCATTAAGTCAGTAAAATATAATTTATTAATTCTTAGTGATGATGTTTGAATGTTTGAAATAATTTCGTCGTATCGACGCAGCTGGATGGATCTCCGCTGTAACCAGACACTCTCTCAAAAACTACCCCTAGAGACTGCCTGCTAGTGCTTAGTGCTAATGAGTGTTGGTGGCCGAAGCCAGCACGGCCCGTAGGCGGGTTACAAACCTCCGGCTAACACCCGTACCTCAACGGTGTACAGGGGGCTCGGGTTTTTAAGGAAACAGCCCACTGTTTCGCTCCGCCC
>JACEEZ010010773.1:0-42500 GCA_016584305.1 Chionoecetes opilio | reverse complement strand
GAGTCATACATAAATCAGTGGTGTCACACAAAGTGTGTGCTTACCTCATTATATATATGTGTCTTCTGAATGTTTTTATCACTGTGTCTCATCTCCTGACAATTTACGTCCTTAATTAAAACTTAGCAAATTTATACAAAACTTGCACTTACCCATATTTCTGTTATCTCTTAACAGAAAATAACAATCCCCTTAAATAAAGTCGCTGCAAGTGTGCCTTTTAAAATATCATAAGTCAGTGGGCATCTCAAAAAATTATTTATCCTGGTTCCAGTAGGCCATGACATAGTGTTCTTATTGACAGGACCGTTTCTTTTAATTTTTTCGATTCTACCGACACCAGACCATCATGACTTTTAGTTTTTTCACGGTCATACCACGTGTGACCATACGTCTCTACCCACTATGATGCTGTCAAGATGTCCTTTAATACTGTAGTGTCCTTGCTCGGGAAGTTCGGGAATTCACGTGTAATGTCGTTTATGTCCCTTTCTTCAGCCGCTTCTCATTTGCCGTTGTTCACTTTCCAGTTTTCTTCTGCTTTTTTTAATTTCGCTCTTCTTGAAAGTTCCTTTGTTATTTCAATTTTGTTTCCGTTCTGGATATTTCTCTTTAGCCTGCTCTTGGTATTGCTCCATGTAATACCCTCTCTCTCTTCTCTCTTGTACATTCCCTCCAAGTACTGCTACTACTTTATTTCTTTCTTGCTCCTCATCCTAGCCACAAGAAACCCAAGAATGCATTTTTGGCACGCTCTTTGCGCTGCGCTAAACCATACCCCATCACCTCCTCTGCGTCTATATTATGGAAGGCGAGCAGATGATGTTTCATTCTTTAGTTGAAGTCTGTGAGTTCCAGTGTGAAAGTACCGCTTATACTGTCGTTAAGAACTGCAATAGTTGGCTCTTTCAACATACCACCCATCATGTCTGCAAAACCTGTAATTTGGCAGGGCTGTTCTGTGTTTAGGCTTGCAATATGACATCTGAAAAATCTGATTGTTTTCTAAAGAACTCTGTTTGTAAAAATTTTTGCTATGTAGCACAGGGATTCTCTGCTGTTGTCTTAAGCTTTCCAGTAAGCTTGATCATATGATCCCTTCACATGATAATTTTCAGTCTCTGCTGCTGTGTAAAAACACCGGTCATCCAGGGCCCTGTTAGGACTTCCCCAGGAGCCCCAGAGACACTGGATTTCAATCCTTTGCAGTCTCGCTATAAAGTCTTTCTTGGTGCTGTCCCCTCACCACTCCACAGGACACTGGTGCCGATTCTTGAAAAAATCCAAGAACCAGGCTAATGATGATGGAATATGCCACCAAAATTTTTTTTATTGCAACTAAATTATGTCCGCGGTTTCCACGATACCGGGGGATAAGTCCCCTTGGAAGGTTATTGTCTGTCAAAAATCCTTAACGTCATTTGGGTCTCCCTTTACCGTCCTTGAACCGTATTTATTAAATTCACTTGAAGAACTATATGGCCAGCAATACAGTCTTCCCCCAACAACTGATCCTTTGTGGTTTTCTAGGACTTTTAAAAGCTGAGGTCGGCAAGCTGTGGAGATTGAATCTAATGGGTGGAGGTGACAGTTTAATTCATTCCGTGTTTTGTTCCAGTTTGAGCCAATTTTATTAATAGCGGCATGGTTAACAGGCAGCTCTGTCAGTCCATTGTGGTTTGTTATGTGTTCATATTTGTGATCTGCAATCTTGAAACTCTTCTTGTGGAAGCTTTGAATGGTGTGTGCCAGATATCAATTGACGAAACAAATGTTTAGCAGTAGTTATCTGCTGTCCCTCCTGGAAGTTGATCTTATAGCTACCACTTCACAATCGTTTTTGTTTTGTGAAAATGGATGGAAATTTATATGAACACACCTCTTGGGTAGATCGCATCAAACCCTAACGTCAAAATTGTTTTGTTTTTCATCGCCACCTCTGCAACCTTTAACTCAGCGATGACATCCAATTCCTATGGCCATTTGCTCAGTAGTTGTACGATGAGGGCAAAAATCAGTTTTTGGCTGTTCTTCTTATATTGATTTTTTCGATGAGATCTGGATTGTTTTTTGGTGGGAACCTGATGACTATGGCAGCCGTAAACCATCATACGGGTGTCACAACTATAAGTTTTCCATCGATCTTGGTATCTATTTCTTGACTTTTTCTCTTCTTTCATCTACCTATCTTTTCTTGAGTTCCATATTTGATTCATCATAAGCCTTGTCCTGTTCATTTTTGGTTTCCAACTCTTTCTTCAGATTTATGTCCTGAGCTGTAGACACAGTAGTACTTGTCGCTTTCTTTCGCTTTTCTTTGTTGGATTGTTGATCGTTTGTGATTATTCCAAGTTGCTTTAATTTCTTGTCTCTGACTCCGATTGAACTTTGTAAGTTCCTTTATTTCTTTTAGCAGCGAGTGGTAATTCCTGGCATATTTGTTGCTTCTGGAGGTTTTGTTTTCCTTTTGATATTTTGATTGGAGATACTTAATCTGTTTACTTTTTTGAATTTTCACTTTATCTTGCAGCTTTTTTGATCCGTTTTCCAATATTCTTTTTTTCCGCGCTTGATCGGTGTGAAACGAAGTAAATTCTTTTTTTTAAACTTCAATTTGGTGAGGGGTAAGATTACCACCTCTAAGCCTTGATTGAAGATCCTTTAACAGAGTCCCTGTGAAAGTCCTGGAACACCCGAAGGTTCCTGGTGTCTGTTGGGGGAAGACATGGTTCAATGGTTTCACTTTGCACTGCCACAAAATCTGATGAAGGTCCTGGAACCGGGAGTCATGACAAGGTCCAGGAACACCTGAAGTTCCTGGTGTCTTTTGGGGGAAAGGACCTGGTTCAATGGTTTTCATGTTCATCTGACACACAAATCCTGATGTCTGAGGTTCTTTCCTCAGGTTCTTGCGGATTCGGTGATTAAAATGCTGTGAATGGTTTTCATTACAGAAATTCACAAATTTCAGTTTGTCCATTCTCTCTAACCTAGATTCCTGAATGATTCAAATGTTTAATCATTGGGTTGCATAAGATGGCTAGTGCATTTGCCTGGAAGTAGTTCACAGAGAGGAGTGGATGGTCTTGGCAAACTGACGTTAGCATGATCACCAAACAAAAGGAGCACATGTCCTATCTCAAGTCTTTCTCTTTCAGAGGGGCATAACTATACACACCTTCAGATGTTGAAGCGCACGTCCGGGCTTTGCAGGGGGTGGTGCTCTCCGTTTCGGCAGGGTATCAGCAAAGAAACCCTATGGATGAAATAGAATGTATAATGAAAAAAAACAAGCCAAATGTTCTTTTGTACAAATCACTTTCCCAATTTTTTAGGGAAAAAAACAAAACAGTAACATTTATTTCATTCATTTTGTGACAAATATAGTTGATGATCAATTAACCATGTGTTTACAAAACAAAACCCAGAGTTTAAAATTTTGCATGATTTTTTCCCTTTATGATTTATGTCTAATGAGTGTTTCTTACTAATGGTTTCTTATGGAAAATAAACTTGATTGATTGATAAATTGTTCATTTTTTTAAGTTTGTAATGAAACTTTTATGATTTATTTAAACCAAATTACAAAGCACACTAGCATGAATTTGTCATTCATATTTTGTATTCCCCAAAAACTAACTTATTTAAAAACAGGGGGCACACTTGCTGAGCTAGTATAATAATCAACGATGTTCAGGTTTGAAGTTCACTACCAGGAGATTTTGGTGGGGCAAGTACTAGATAAAGGGGGATGGGTTTATGTTTCTTGTGATATCACTCATTAAGAGATATCTAAATAAATCAAAAGGAAAAAGAAATCAATAGATTTTTGGGGATTACATACATTATCACTCAAGTAATTTAAAAAGACAAAAAATAAACAAGGGAACGAATGAAAAACAAACAAACAGAACGCCTCCACACTTTAATTTTTACGACATTAACGAACAACGAACGAACAAACAAACACAAACAAATGATAAAACAAACATAAACAAACAAACAAATGAATGAAAAGCAAAACAGATTGAAGGAACAACAAATAAAAAAGCAAACAAATGAACAAAAAAACAACAAAAACAAAAAAACAAAAAAAAAAAAGAAAACGATTGAATAACAAATAAACAAGCGAAAAAAAAAAACTACGAAACGAAAAAACAAAGAAAACGAAATAACAAACAAATAAACGCGAACAAAAAAACTACAAAACGAAAAAAAACAAAAAAAAAACGAATGAACAACAAATTAACAAGCGAACAAAAAAAAACAAAAACAGAAAGAACGAACATCAAACGAAAAAAGAAACGATTGAATAAACAAAAAAACCCAAGCGAACAAAAAACAGAAAAAGCAAACGAATGAACAAACAAATAAACAAGCGAACGAAAAAAAAACAAAACAAACAACAAACAAACGAAATGAAAAACGGGTGCATTGCCCATCGATTACAGATAGCCTAATGAAATTGTTGCTACTCGATAAAAATTATCAAATTTGACATTTAGGACGGACAAATAACTAAGAAACTTATTTTATTAGTTTCAAGATTGATTTCACTCGCCTTCAGCAAAATTGACGAGCATTTTGGGCGATCTGTCACGAAACACATCTCCATTTTCCCCGGAATGTACGTGAGTTCAGAAATGTTCCGAGAATTTTCGAGAATTGTTTCTGCAACGAGTTGAGGGGTCAATGTGTGTCATCAAATCATGTGTAAGTTGTGCAATCACAGGAAAAAACACAAAAAAACTTATTTCTTAAGGGGTTCACTACACAACTTTTTTGCAAAATTTTGCCAATTTCGATGAAAGAAAACGAGGCTTAGCTGAAATGTTGACGAAGTTGTCGAGCGTGAATCGGTGAATATGCACATACCTACAATCCACTGGGATTGTATACTTACCCCTATCCCAATATTTATCATTTACTTAAATAACCTTAATTTCTGCCCATTACCATTATAATTATATATATACCCTTCCTACTCTCCCCTAAGGTGAACAAACAACACCTCCCTTATTACAAGGGGAGGGGGGGGGAACAAACTACCACTCTACTATTGAGAGGGTGGTTAGTGGATAATTTGCATAACTGGGGCCGGACGAAAACTCAAGTGCAGCTTCAGTGACATGACCCCAGGCCACAAGGCGCCGGAACATTTGTATAAAGGTTCGGCCTTAAATCTTTGGCCCACTTTTAAAATTTTTAGCCCTGGTAGAGGGACATGTGAATTTGCAGACATATACTTTATTGGGATGAGAGTTTTCTCCTGTAATTATTTTATCTCTTGTATAGTCATCACTAGTGACCTCAAATGGTTTACGGGTGTCAATTGTTCAGCGGAAAGTTTTAGGGGGGCCCAGATAGGGACTAGTCTACCTTCATATCTATTATATTTAATACGAGATTTGAGGTAATATTTGACTGGCTGTTTACCATGTTGTATCCAAAATTGCTTCCTGATATTGGCTAATGTTGTAGCGCAATGTAGGCAGACTGGGGGTTTTTGGGAAGGGATTTATCACCTCCGTTAGGTCCTAATTCAATCCCTTTGGAAGGCCTTGTTGGATGTCAGCCAGCCCGGACCTGGAGCATGGGCACACACAGCATAATATCTGGAAAGGGTTAAGGTTTATTTACTATTTGTGGAGCTTATTATAGAGTTAGCTGTAAGGGTGAAGTCCCAAAATGGCAACGGGACCAGGTAGCCGAGAAGTGGAAATTTTCCGACGGCTTTAGAACAGGTATATTAAGGGGAAAAAAAGATGAAAATCGGAAAACAATAGAAAGAAAGTAGCAAAAAAACTGGTTACAACATGGTGTCAAGAACACTGAACAATAACAACAAACAAATCGGCGGGAGAAACCATGCGGCCGGTATGTGTGGACGGATAGCGGCCGACGGAACGAAGCGCGGGTTTTGGGTTCCACGTGTTTGGCTGAAACTCCGACTTCATTCCAGTTTTTGGGTAGTTCGTAGTATTTGAGTGCCTAGTATTGGGAATTCACCTGTTTGGGTTTTTTCAGCTCAAATCTAATAAAATGTTGGTTCCAATTGTAATTGAAGTTTCAGAATGTGGGAATTTCATAGTAATTTAATTTCATTACTTCATACAATTTGAAATTCAGAGCAGTGACACTGCTCATTTAATATGTTAACTCTCAAATGTGAGTGTACATTATTATTCAATCAATCAATCATTGGGGATTAAATCTCTTTTTAATCTCTTGAGGTGGGAAGATGGTTGCCGGACAGAGTAGGATAAACGTCCGGTGGTGGGTAATGGCCTCGGACTGTTGGATTCCCGACTTTTGAGGTTCCAATCTTACTCCTCGTCTCCCCTTTAGCTCAATCGAGCCCTAACCCAAAAGTTCAATGTCTCACTCCTAGAATCGTCCATCTCATCAAACTCTTTGTACAGTACACTCAAACCTCGGCTATCGCGCCTAATTGGTGACGCTATTGGCGCGCGATAGCCGAACAATAGAACTAATGGTATAATTCTAATTAGGGCCGATCCCCAAATGACCACATTTTTCAACTTTTTCAGTTTTTTTGGTATTCAACCAGTAATTGAGTATGAGGTTAGATATGCTCTTTTCTTATACATTTGATGTGTTAAGAATGATGGTACATTCAAAATCGTCAAAATGCTTCATTAGTGTTGGTTAAGAGTTTTCCAGAAAAGTAGTAATTCCCGTAGACTTTGTGGGTTTGTATTTTGATGTATTTTTGGCCTATGTCATCCCATAGAGTTCACGGATATATTTTATGCCATCCACATAATCTATTCCCAGCTCAAACTCGTTTGCACTTTCCCCACCCAAAACCTCCCATTCGTGAGAGGTCACCAGGTTTGTTATGAGGAGAGGGGGGTAACAGCCACTCACCGGGCAGGCCAAAGACGTGGAGACAGTGTATTGAAGAGGATCTGGCAGCATTGACATTGAAGACTTGTAGCAATGGATAGAGATAGTTGGAGTGTATCATAGGCCATCTAACCTCATAAGATATGTGAAAATCTGACGTTAACAGAAAGAAGACCGGTCAGCAACACTAAATGTAGTGAAATGTTGATTTCAAGGGTATGATACCCTTGGCATCATAGTCTCCATTTCAATGTTTGTAATGATTGAAAACGATACCATTATCATCATAACATGACTAATCTACTGTATGCACGGTCTCGTCTTTGTTTTATAACACACAACCTCGATTTTCCCGGACCTCCATTTCCCGGATATCGGATTTGCCGGACAAATCCGAGGTCCGGGGATATTAGAGTCCCGACAATTTTTTTTTTTTTTTTTTTTTTTTTTTTTTTTTTTTTTACGTTGAAATGCCTGGTCCTGTTCGTAAATTGACAAAGTTGTCCGGCGGTCCGAGCGTCTCCTGTCACCCCCTACCCCTGGTCAGTGTCTGCGCCTCCCGCCAGGTGGCAGCATGCTCAGCAGTCGTATTGTTTACATTTGGGCACACAACTCAGGTTCACCTGCACGCCTCCGTCAGTCCCCGACTCCCACTGCCCCTAGTGCAGGAACATCTCTGAGACTATTGAACACTTTCTGCTGCCTCCCGCCAGGTGGCAGCATGCTCAGCGATCGTATTGTTTACATTTGGGCACACGACACTCACGGTTCACCTGCACCGCCTCCGTCAGTCCCCTGACCCCCACTGCCCCTGGTGCAGGAACGTCTTCTTGAGACTATTGAACACTTTCTGCTGCCTCCCGCCAGGTGGCAGCATGCTCAGCGGTCGTATTGTTTACATTTAGGCACACGACACTCACGGTTCACCTGCACCGCCTCCGTTAGTCCCCTGACCCCCACTGCCCTTGGTGCAGGAACGTCTCTTGAGACTATTGAATACTTTCTGCTGCCTCCCGCCAGGTGTGCAGCATGCTCAGCGGTCGTATTGTTTACATTTGGGCACACAACACTCACGTTCACCTGCACGCCTCCGTCAGTCCCCTGACCCCCACTGCCCTTGGTGCAGGAACATCTCTGAGACTATTGAACACTTTCTGCTGCCTCCCGCCAGGTGGCAGCATGCTCAGCAGTCGTATTGTTTACATATGGGCACACGACACTCACGGTTCACCTGCACAGCCTCCGTTAGTCCCCTGACCCCCACTGCCCCTGGTGCAGGAACATCTCTTGAGACTATTGAACACTTTCTGCTGCTTCCCGCCAGGTTCTGCTGCTTCCCGCTAAATGGGGAGGCGGTGGCCAAGTGGTTAGCGTCTTGGAGTGCTGAACTCAATGTCCCGAGTTCGAATCCTGCTGGGGGCAACTCTTTCAAGAGCCTGGTAGGGGAGCAGAAGGTCCCGAGTTCAAGTCTCACCAAGGAGCAACTGTCAAAGCCATCGTCGAGTGACCGAAGCAACCCACATGCAGCGTATACCTGTCTGCCGATTGCGAGTGTGACGGTGGACTCTAGGGGCTGCATGCGCCTTAACTGAAGATCAAGAACATCATAGAAAATGAGATCTTCACCTGAGACCACAGGTGTCACTATAAAAATCCAGCCTGCGCCACCAACGGGCGAGTTCGACCAACATCAAAACTCTCCATATGCCTACAGGAGCTATAGGCTAAGACGTAAAAAAAAAAAAAAAAAAAAAAAAAAAAGTGGCAGCATGCTCAGCAGACGTGAAAGTCCGCGGCGGGGTAGTTGATATTGGCGGTTGCCGGACGGTAAATAATAGAGTAGGATAAACGTCCGGGGGTGGGTAATGGCATCGGACTGTTGCGGTTCCCGGACCAGTGCTCCCCCCTGTTAGTCCAGGAAAACGAGGTTTGTGTGTATATGGACAGCTGACTAATGTTTTCCTTGGGCCGCCATGTTTGACTAGCGGCGGAGGCTCCAAAACCTGTTTGTAAAGAGGCAATGCTGCTCCCCGGCACATTTAAGGCTTTATCAGTACTGCTAAATCTTAGTTTTGTGAATCGGCGGCGGTGAGCCGCCGCCGTTTAGTGCTTAATGGTCAAATATTAGTTAATCAAAATGTCTTGGCCTGAAACAGCTGTTAAGGTTCAGTAACAAATTTGTGTATGCAGCCCCTGATGTCATAACAAACTAATCTGCAACCCCTCGGTAGGTCTGGCCACGACTGGCTGCAGCATGGCAAACCTATGGCATATTTTGTGGAGGACAGTTCATAAGCAGAATTATACATTTTTAAGCTCCGCCCACTTTTTTTCTTTTCTTGTGAGTGCACTGCTAACCGACATGATACACTGTCGGCAGTAAAATTTACTTTTCTTCGGGGAAAAAATACTCTTGGTGTGGGTGGTGTGCCTTAAAGATCCTGGCGAATCAGAGCGCGCGTATGATAAATTCTTATCAGACCTGACCCCGTAAATGTTTCTGTTTTCCATTAATTCTCATCCTATTCAACATTCATAACATGGACACCACTTGCAAAGGATACTGTATTTAATTAGGAGTAGGTGCAACACGTTGATCGGATATATACATCAACTCAAATAGGTAAGAACTCACAAATATTAAAATTCTCCAGCGACATCTGGGAACAATTCTTCCAATCCGTCGAATCAGTCAATGCGTCCGAATCTTGTTAAGGGGAGGCGACGGTAAAAAAAAAAAAAATTCGAGTCAGACCTCAAAATTAGGTTAATAACAGTTTTGTTACCCTTGAAATGATCCCAGTTTTCTGTGAAAACGGCATGTTGCTATCTTAATATCTGTGGGAATTTATGTCGCATACATATTTAATTTGAAAGTTCTTACCTATTCAATCAAACCCATGGCCATCACCCGACACATCATCCCAGCCAATTAACTAACTAGAATACTTATCGGTGGATAGTGGGTTGAATTAAGGCTGTAGGTTTGGATCAATATTGCAATGGTCTTGTGATCCGATGTGGTCGCCCGTGATCAGGCCGCCCGTGAATGACGAGAGCGGAAGTGGAGGCATAATCGTGGTCGGCGTCAAGTGGTTATCACACCAGTAACTTGACGCGGCGGATTGTTAATAGTGTGTTGTATTTTAACACAGTCCTATGATTTAACACTATATATGTACAAAATTAACGTATGTACAAAATCTCTTCATATTAATAAGAGATGTTAACTCGGTGAGGGCTGGTAGTGAACTTGTAGACAAGCACGTCTATTAATAATTGATGTTATCTTCACGGAGGGTCTGGGTGTACTGATTCTCTGAGAGTGGCGACGAGCCCGGCTACCCGGTCCTAAGCCACGTATTTTATTCCCTATGGCCTAGAATCTAATGACGATAGCCAATGACCGCGCTCCAAATGTACCTGGAGGCACCTGGAGGTAATTGGCGTGGTCAGATATGGTAGTGAGGTCGAGGCTGAGGAGATAATTAGAGCGGTTAGACAGGGAAGTGAGGTCAGGGCTGAGGAGGTAATTAGAGAGGTTAGAAGGGGAAGTGAGGTCGGAGCTGAGGAGGATTATACCTCATTTGTAAGGAATATAATTGACGGACAGAAAAGAAATATTCCTTATAGGGAAATAAGGTCCAGAAAGAGTGATCCAAAATGGATGACCACCAAGTTAAAACACCACATTGGAGTAAAAAGAAACATTTATTTAAGGTTCAAGGCAGGATTGGTAAACAAAGAACAGTATAACGTGATGGCGAGGACAGTGAAGAAATTAACTCGAGTTGCTAAGAACAATTATGAGATTAAAGTAGCAGAACAAGCGAACAGGGACCCAAAGGGGTTCTATCAGGTTTATAAAACAAAGACAAGGGAATTAGTTGGGCCCTTAAGGTCAGGACAAGGTGAGGTCTTAAATACGGACGAGGATATGTGTAGGAGTCTAAATGATTATTTCTTAAGTGTTTTTACGGAGGAGGATACACAGACGATACCTGATAGTGAACAGATGTTCAAAGGAAGCGATGAGGAGAAACTCAAAGATATTGTGATAACTAGGGAAATGGTGGAAGAGGGTATAGAAAAAATGAAAACATTTAAATCGCCAGACCAGATGAAGTGTATCCCAGGGTATTAAAGGAATGCAAGGAGGTTGTTAGTGAGTCGTTAGTGCACATTTTTAGGAAATCGGTTGAGATAGGCGATGTACCATTATTGTGGAGGAAAGGAAATGTTGTTCCCATATTTAAGAAGGGAGACAGAGGACTAAAGTCAAATTATCGACCCGTAAGTCTAACATCAGTGGTGGGTAAATTATTGGAATCTATTATTGCAAAAAACATTAGAGAGCACTTAGATAAACATAGTTTGATCAATGATTCACAACATGGATTCACCAAGGGTAGGTCATGTCTCACCAATTTATTGAGTTTTTATAGGAAAGTTTATGAGACGGCAGATAATGATAAGGATATGATATAATATATTTGGACTTTAGTAAGGCATTGACAAAGTACCACACGAGCGACTCTTAAATAAGGTTAGGGCTCATGGTATAGATGGGAAGGTTCTTCATTGGATCAGAGCTTGGCTAAGTAATAGGCAACAAAGGGTTACAATTAATGGTTCCAAATCTGAATGGGGACTGGTGACAAGTGAGTTCACAAGGGTCTGTTTTGGGCCCATTACTATTTTGATTTACATCAACGACTTGGATAGTGGGATTAGCAGTGATATCAGCAAGTTTGCTGATGATACTAAGTTAGGTAGGATTATTGGATCACAGTCTGACGTAAACATATTGCAGGGAGACTTAGATAAACTTAACGAGTGGGCAGTCAGATGGCAGATGGAATTTAATATTGATAAATGTAGCGTTATGAATGTTGGTAGAAAAAACCCTGGTAATAGATACACCATAAGCAATGTATCGCTGAAAAGATCAGAAGGTGAAAAGATCTTGGAAGTGAGGGTGAGCCCAGACCTCCGACCTAGGAAACAATGTATTGAGGCAGAAATAGAGCTAATAGAGTATTAGGATTCATTACCAGAAGTGTTAAAAGTAGAAGTGCGGAAGTTATTCTAAGCTTTATCTGGCTCTAGTCAGGCCTCACCTAGACTATGCAGTTCAGTTTTGGTCTCCCATATTACAGGATGGATATAGTGTTGTTAGAAAAAGTGCAGAGAAGGATGACCAAAATGATACAAGGGATGCGTAACTTTAGTTATGAGAGGAGATTGAAGTTATTAAAATTACACTCACTCGAGAGACGCAGAGTAAGGGGCGATCTGATAGAAGTTTTTAAGGGATAAAGGATTTAATAAAGGAGAGGTAGGAAAAGTTCTTACGGCTTTTAACCAGGGTAGAACAAGAAGTAACGGATTCAAGCTGGAAAAGCGTAGATTTAGAAAGGAAATAGGGAAAAACTGGTTCACAAATAGGGTGGTGAATGAGTGGAATGGTCTCAGTAGACAGGTAGTTAGTGCGGAGTCATTAGGGAGCTTTAAAGGGGAGCTGGATAAGTTCATGGATGGGGATGAAAGGTGGATGTAGGTAGTGTTAGGTGACAGGAACTACCACGTGTAGGCCTCGCGGCCTCTTGTAGCTTCCTTATTTTCTTATGTTCTTATGTTCTTATGTTCAAATCAAGGTGCTAATTATTTAAGTGCAATGCTTATTAACCACTGGGAATATTAATTTATCCTATCCCAGTACTAATCATTTACTTAAATTACCTTAATTATTACCCATTACCATTACAATTATATATACATATCCCTATACGCTAAGGTGACCAGATTTCTGAGACAAAATCCGGGGACATTTTCGGTTTAGAGGCATAAAAACCTCCAAAACATGCAGTGTTTTTGTCATGGAAAAACTAAAACGGGGACACTGCCCTCACCATTCATAAAGCAGCAATCAAAGTTTCTCTGACACTATTTATCTTAAATTGCACAGGAATTGAACAAAAATTCAATTGATTAACAATAAGTTTTTATTTTTCTGATCAAAGTAGCTGAGATCAAGCACATCCATACAATCAGCTGTAAAAAAAAAAAATACAGATATGAACCAGACACTTCACCCAAACTAACGCCTCCTCCTTATTCCTGGCATTATACAAGAGTAAAAATAAGGGGTCATAATGATCATAATCAAAAGGGACAGTGTTTAGATTTGAAATATTGAATGTATTCTGATTTGAAGATTTCTGACTGGTGCACTAACTCTAACCTAGTCTGTGTATTTCTCAGAGGAGTGTATCTTTTTTAGAATTGGTTTGTTTTTGGTCAGCATCTCCATAAAATCCTGGCATGGCAGATGGTTGAAGTTGGTCTTCACTGTTAGCAATGCCTTCATGGTAGAGACTGTGAACCGATTTCTCTCAGCAGTCCCCCATATCATTCATTAGGGAAAAAACCCTCTCAACAGGGGCATTGCTACCTGGTAAACAGATTACTACAGATGCCAATCTAGCAATGTTGATGAGTGGAATTTCATTTAGTTGAAAATGACTTATAACTGAGCCCCATTTCTGAATGAGAGGTGTATCATCTCTTTTTCCATTCCTCCAGTATCCCCCCCTGAAGGAACTCCTGGAGACCAGACACCTCATCAAAAAGAATGTCTTCGTCAATTGTAACGTTAGGGCATTTTCTTCTGAGGGTTTCTACTGCTTTTTCAACTTCCAACCGCTGAGGCTTCTTTTTCAGGAGGAGACAGCTGAGGTCTTGGAGGTCGTCGGCATGCTTCCCCCATGCTTCAAGGTAATTCACTGCAGTGTCGAAGAAGCACTTTGATTTTCCCAGGAAGGTTTTTTTTGTGATTAAGCCATTTTCCTCTAGGTCTCTAAGAGGAACTCTGACCATGACGGGCAGGAAGTTATCATCACGTCTTGCAGTCAGTTTTGCCTGAAAATGTCTCAGAATGGCAGCAGACTCAACTGCGCAACGGTCTTGGCCTTCAAGTGTTTTAATGGCCTCATTGAAAATACCCAGGTTTCCGTGGACAAAGGCTAGCCACAGTTCGGTGAAGGGATCTTCAAAAAACTTGCGGAGGACCACAGGACTTTTCTCCTCAGAGAGAGAAAAATTATTTTAGGGGGGCATACATCTGGAGGACTCGCTCTAAGGCTGGGAGCATGGATAACCAGCGACATTACAATGACCCAAAATATTGTAGTACTCTTGACCCACAAAGTCACAGAATGTCTTCAGTCTCTCCACATGGACCGTAAAGATGTGGAAATATCCGAAGATCTTTGTTAGTAAATATTCTACATCTAAGGGAACCATATCCAGTGCAGTTCGTGCTGTGTTGTGGATGATATGTGCTGGGCAACCTAGACCAATCCCCTCTCGTTGAAGGGAGTCTTTAACCTTGGTGTGGACATTCACCCTTCCTGCCCTGTTAAGTCCTCCAAAGTTGGTGTTCGTGTTGTCAGCTGAGAATGCTACAACTTTGTCTTCTAGACTGTGTCTCCGGACAGTGATCGAATCTCCTCGGAAATCTCTGCAGAAGCTTCTCCTTTCATCTCTACAAAATCCAAAAGTTTCTTTCAATGCAAGCACTTTGCAACTTGCAGTACCTGACAAGTATTGGCAGTAGTTTTACATGGCCATGATTTGAACAATCAAACGGACAAAGGCACAAAAATCAGCTTGGTTGAGATCTTCAGTTAATAGTGTCATGGCCCAGGGTGCAAATACATTTGTCACTATGGCATCACATTTTGTTCTTGCACATGAGAACTTTGGCTCATAGAGCTTCCGATTCAGTAATGCTGTGCAGTCCATTGATCTGAAACTGTGATTGTGTCTGATGGTGTGGTAAGCAAACACACCCCCCTGTACAGCCAAATCATACTCTGATTGAGAGGGCTGAACCCTCTTGAAGAAGTTTGTAACTGAAGGTACACTTGCACGGGCTGTAATGGCAGCTTTATTTTGTTTTGTTTGTTGGTGTTCTACCACAGACGATCTTCCTCCACTACCCACTGTAAAAGAGGAATTGCAGAGAGTGCAGAAGCAATTGCCTCATCTTGACCTGGCCGTATAAATGGAAATTCTTTCAGAATACTGTCATTAACGTGACATTCCTTTTCTTGGAGAGAGACATTGTAGAGTCTTGTCTTTCTATCTTTCTTCACGGTTTCTTCTAAACTTTTTCTTGTCCTCATCTATTTTGACTCGTCTTCCTGTCCGTCCTTTCAACTCTCCCTACAAATAGACAATGACATTTCATTAGGACAATGGTGCCCTGAATAAACCCAGCCAGTGTATTTAGTTAGCCTATAACATAAGATAAGTAAGTATAGTGATACAATACAATAGACGTCTGGCAGCCTACCCGGGGTATTTTTGGTTGAAGACAGTGTAAATTTTGTAAAAGTATGTTAACCCTTTCACGCTCTAGGACGCATTTGGCTTTCATTTTCTGGCTGCCATTTGACGATTATATACAGTTTAGGAAGGATCTGTGGACATTCTAAGGTTAAAACTATCTAAATTACCCCTTCCACTTCCCTATACCCTTCCTAATCTGAATAATATCGTCTAATAATAGCCAGAAAGTAAAAGCCAAATGCGTCATGGAGCGTGAACACTGAATGGGTTAATATAATATGGCAAGGGAAATATCGTGTTCAAGGAGAAATAGGCAATCAATTATCAACATACTCAATGAATGTCAAGGGAGTAGGCTACAAAATTGCATTATTTTTTTTAATTAAACGTTAAATAACATATAATAATATATATGATAGACGATAACACTTACGTCTCTCTCTGAGTGGCGCTAGTTCTCGACTGTCTGGCTTCAGCGTGCGACTGCAGGGTTGCCGTTTTTGAAAAATTTCGTCTGCTACTGAAAATAAATTTTGACATCTGGCAACCAGTGCGAGTAGTTCGGTGAGCAACTATACGATACGGATACGTGTAGGCTTACTGTGTAGTTTGGTCAACATTTTCGTTTTGTTTTTTTGTTTTTTCATTTTTTACTTTATTTAAGTTTATTCCAATTTCGGATCTTTCAATCCCAGTGAAAACCGGGGACATTTCCGGGGACAGCAGTAGCCGGGGACAGGTCACTGAAAACGGGGACTGTCCCCGGAAACCGGGGACGTCTGGTCACCTTACTATGCGCGCCCTCCTATGATGAACGGAAAATACCTCTCACTAGGGGGGGGGGGGACAAACTACCACTCTACCAATTATAAGAGGGTGTTTGGTGGATAATATCCACAATATCTTCTATATTAAAATTGACTTTGTTTACGTTCATTAACATTTTTAAAGGTCTTTAAATGCCCTGACGGATGGTGCGCCACGTGTTTTGTCGTTGTTCATGATTTTGAAGCGTTTTTTAAAAACTATTTTGGGGGTTTTGTTAGTATACCATAGATCACCATATGACAACACCCAGTAGGAGGAGGGGAGGATGCCCAGACCGTGCCAAAACACTGACAGTGATAAGGCGACCTTGAGCTGAGGAGGTTTGCCCAGATGAATGCTGAACTTGTCATCAAAGATTTCTCCAGTTCCTGAGAAGACTAGCAGTTATGGGATGTCATTCAAAGCTGAAGAAGCACCAGAAGGAAAGAATGAACATTATAAACAAGAGAAAAAGGGAGAGAGAAGACAGCGTGGCCCGCCACCCACGAATGATGCCACACCACCCTCCCTGCCGCTCCCAACACCTCCCAAGATGCCTCACCACCTCGGCCTGTTCCCTCAACCTCCCTATTCACCTTACGAATACCAAGGCTACACACACACTCACATACACACACACCACACACACACACACACACACACACACACACACACACACACGGTAATCACCCTAAGCTCGAACCTCGAATTCGTAGGGTGATTACCGTGTGTGTGTGTGTGTGTGAGAGAGAGAGAGTGTGTGTGTAGCCTTGGTATTCTCAAACCACCCTACCTGAGTAACATACCTTCTGATAAGCAGGAAGATATCAAGAGGATTTACATTGATCTCACAAGAACAGAGCTGCTTGAGAGATGCCTAAAAGGTAGAACACAGAATATCAACGAAAGCCTACATGCCAAGTTATGGGCTAAATGCAGCAAAACAAAACATATGAGTAAAATTATGCCCCATAAGGCCTACAAGCACCATGATACACACTCTTCAACAGAAAACGGCTCATATCTCAAAACCAAAGTCATTGACATTTGAAGTGGAATTTCTCCGTTGTTTTACAAGTGACCGTAAATATATAGGTATCTTTGGAAAGTGGAAAGGAGTGAGATTTTTTTCATTGTGAGACATTTTTAAAAAGACAAGCATGACCCAGTTGATTTTTTTTTGGGGGGGGGGAAACCACTAATCTTTGTCACCAATATTTTTTTTTTTTTTTTTTTTGTATATGGAATGCGATAACTAAAATCTGCCACGATAGAAAAAGAAAGCTACACGTATCCATCATATCCAGATCTATTTTCAAACAAACAGGTTAAAAATAGATGAGATTTTGTGAAGAATGCCAGTGTTATCTATTGCCATTTTCGATGAGTAATATATATTTTCTCTCGAAGTAATGATCATATATATCTCAATGAAAAGTGGGGATATTATACTTGAGATATAAAGACATATGCACACCAAAATTCATAAGAATCTGAAATAAATTAATGTCACCTCCTAAGTAATTACCGTCCCCTCCCCTTAATGCTTGTGGCACGCACGATAAAACTTTTGTATTTTGGCCATAATACACTAAAACAATAAACTATCTTTAGTAATAGTTATAATTACTTAAAAAATGCAATGTAACTGGTACATTTGTCATATCTTACACAGGAATGTCACCCAAAAAAGGTACATAATGGATACGAACACCTCCCAGAGAGGCACCTGCTTGAAAAACAAGCGCTCACGGCCTCTCTGGACCAAGAGTGTGTGTGTGTGGGAGAGAGAGTGTGTTGTGTGTGGTGGGGAGAGAGAAGAGAGAGAGAGAGAGAGAGAGAGAGGAGAGAGAGAGAGAGAGAGAGGGGAGAGAGAGAGAGAAGAGAGAGAGAGAGAGAGAGAGAGTGTGTGTGTGTGGGAGAGAGGGAGAGAGAGTGTGTGTGTGTTTGGGTGGGCGTGGGAGAGAGGGAGAGAGATAGTGTGTGTGTGTGTGTGTGGGTGTGGGAGAGAAAGAGAGAGAGAGTGTGTGTGAGAGAGAATGTGGTATAATAGGAATAATTGGTATATAAGGAAACGTAGATGTAGGTACACGTAGCCTACACACAGGTCCATGAAAGCATTAAACATCCTCGACGCACATCGTGAAATGGCTGTGTAGCAAATAGAATTCAAATAACATTTTCATACTGCCCTAAACATTTCAGTTTGATATCATGGAAGTCCATCATAAGTTAGAAAACAATGCTAGGCCATTCTAAGAGCTCAAAACAATTAGATATCAATGTGTAATACAGACAATCACGCTACTACTCTTTGCTGTGCCTTCAATAATGTCAACCTTAACGATATTCCTTGAGCCTCGGTAAGAGGTAATGAAGTGTACAACAATTTTACTCCCGGCAACATCTAGAAACGGCTTTGGCAGCGCTACAATCGTATTTTGTGATGGCAAGCAGAGGCGGAGCTTAAAAGAGTATAATAATCCACAAAATTGGCCGCCGCAAAATACGCCTCTAGTGCGATAGACATGTTTGTGAATACATATACAAGGTGTGAGAGCAGTAAAACTTGGTAGCTTGATGTGCTATCGCCATGGTTTGGTTTGAAGACACAGGGGAGCAACATGAGCCTGTAATCACAGGCGCCAGTCACTATATTACTATATTTGGTCTCCATATTACAGGATGGATGTAGTGATTTTAGAAAAAGTGCAGAGAAGGATGACGAAGAAGTTTTTCGTGCAGAGAAGTTTTTAAGTGGATAAAAGGATTTAATAAAGGAGAGGTAGAAAAAGTTCTTACGGCTTTTAACCAGGGTAGAACAAGAAGTAACGGATTCAAGCTGGAAAAGCGTAGATTTAGAAAGAAAATAGGGAAAAACTGGTTCACAAATAGGGTGGTGAATGATTGACATGATTTCAGTAGACAGGTAGTTAGTGCGGAGTCATTAGAGAGCTTTAAAGAGGAGCTGGATAGGTTCATGGATGGGGATGAAAGGTGGATGTAGGCAGTGTTAGGTGACAGGAACTACCACGTGTAGGCCTCGCGGCCTCTTGTAGCTTCCTTATTTTCTTATGTTCTTATGTTCTTATAAAAATCCTGCCTGCACCTCCACTGCGGGTACATTAGGGTGTTCCATATTTACTAGGAAAAAATAAAAGTTCAGATACTTCGCCATATCGACTTTGCCCTGTTTTATTATTTAAAATGGATGCGATTGATACCTCTTTCAACAAAATAAAATAAAATTTACAGGTCGCGCACATGACTGCCGTAGCACTCAGAGGGAGAAGGCCGAGCAGGCGGCCTTGGTTCGCTTGGGAACCTCGCTGCGGTAGTGCTTGTCGACGCGCAGGAGGTACTGGAGCTGGCCCTCATCTTTTACAGCGCCGTCATTGACCACCTTCAGAGCCCTGACGCGGTTCTTCAGTGCCTCGTCGATCGACACACTGATTGGACCTCTGATTACACTGACGCACCTCTGATCGCACTCGGAGGGAGAAGGCCGAGCAGGCGGCCTTGGTCCGCTTGGGAACCTCGCTGCGGTGGTGCTTGATGACGCGCAGGAGGTACTGGCGCTGGCCCTCATCCTTTACAGCGCCGGCGAAACTGCTTATGAGGGCGATCGCACGGCTCAGCGCTGTCATTGACCACCTTTAGAGCCCTGACGCGG
This sequence comes from Chionoecetes opilio, assembly GCA_016584305.1. NCBI lineage: Eukaryota > Metazoa > Arthropoda > Malacostraca > Decapoda > Majidae > Chionoecetes > Chionoecetes opilio. The sequence continues at coordinate 22,795 of JACEEZ010010773.1, read as the reverse complement.
TTCTTCAGTGCTTCGTCCGCGAGTAGGTTCTGGGGGTGTTCTTTCCGATCCGTCAGCAGCTCGAACAGCCGCTTGCTGCGACTGGTGACGGAGCCGCTCAGGGTCGTGGTGTTGGTCACTCTCAACCCTTTCCCCTCGAGCCTGTTCAATGCCTTCTTGGACGCAGGCCTTACCAGGTTCTCCAGCATCCGCTTTTTCTCCCCATCCTCGACTCTGTCGTCAAAGAAAGCCAGCGCGATCAAGTCTTCTGAAAGATACCAGAGGTGGTGAGAAAGAGCCCTGGTACCCTCTGCGCCGACTTCCTTGTCAGGATACTCGTTGAGGGCCTGCAGGAGCTCCAGATCGTTCTTTGGAGTGTACTCCGGAATCAGTGCCTCGTGCCAGTGTTTGATGTACAAGAGGCTGACGAACAGCGCCACTTGACGGAGGCCTCGTTGAATGCGAGCTGGCAGCTCCAACTGGTCGGCGAAGAGCGTCATCTTGACAGCGTATATGGCCTTGGCCACCCACCTTGCTTGGTGGTAGGCACCGGGAGCTCGGAATCGGATCTGTCCCTCGCTTCCTCCGAGGAACAGGAGGCACAGTCGGAGGAGTTCATCGTAGTCCTCTCATGGGTTGCTTCCGTCATGGAGAACTGTTTGCAGGAACGTAACCATTTGTAAGCGGGGCAGCTCAAGGGCGTTCTCCAGTGGCTCCTCATCATTCAATGTGCGGTACGATCCACGATCAAGCGATTCCCAGTGTGACTGGAACCGCTTGAAGGTTGGGATCTCGGGACCAGTGGAAGGGCCGCAGCACTTTTCGAAGACGTGCTTCTGGACAACCTCCAGTATGTGGTGCCGGCATGCCAGCCAGAGAAGGGAGCGACCGAGGAGATTTTCCAGGTGTACACAGGCGCCTGCGAGCATGCCGCTGTTCGAGGCCGTCGTATCGAAGGAAAGGCCAATGATCTGCTCCCTGGCACCGACTCGCTCGACCTCCTGGAAAACCGTCCTTGCGACTTCTTGTCCCGTTCCATCTTGTGCGACGTGGACTTCCAGGATCTCCTCGAAGTTCTGCCCGGTTGCAACCACGGCAATGCGGTCCTCTGAAGCCCATTTCGAAGTCGCTTTCGATAGTAGTTTACCGTCCCAGTGGAGAACCAACGGAGGAGGATCCTTGAAGGCCTCCCTTTCCAGTTGAATGGCAAGTGTCTCCCTGTTCCTGGTCCTTGAACGATGGACAGTGCTCGGCGAAATGACAAGCTGACTGACATCGTGGCCCAAGTCCTTCGCTGTCTCGATGTAAGCGCTCGAGGCCTGACGCACGGACAGCCCTTCTCGGTCCCAGGCCGACGTTAGCTCGATATTTAGGGACAGCTTGTTTGTTGGTGCCGCCGGGTAATTTTGTTGCCGGTGCCTTGAAGTCGCCGTCCTCATCTTCCGACGATGTAGTAGACAATGAGGAAAGGCCAGATCGCGGATAGGGGACCTTCTCCAGTAGGCGTTCCGTTTCAGCCTCCTGCTTCCACTTGCGGTTTTTCAACTTCTTAGCGGCTTCCTTTTTCTTCTTTTCTTTCGCCACTTCGGCGACATCAACGCCGGCCATGGATGAACTGGAACGATCTTCTCTCTGCGAAATGAGGAAGCTTTTGTCTCATCCAAGATATCCCTCCTTTCAAGAACGTCTGCGCTGGAGATGTCAAAAAGATCTTCCAGGTCGCCGTTCCAAATCTTCCGCTTCAGCTCGGCCCCGTCAGTTATCCTGTTCCGATCCTTCTTCAGGGCTAGGTACCCCTCGAACAGATTTTTGACGTTCTTCCTAATGTTCGCGTCGGTTTTCGTTGTCAGCTTCGCCTTGCCCCAGATGGCCTTCAGCTTCTCACTCGTTGCCGACACGGAATCAGGGGCAGTTTTCTTGAATACGTGGTGCTGATACATGAAGAAAAGGAACACTTGCTCCCGCGAGGGCAAGCGAGCACCAAGGATGTCTGGTTCTGGAGCTTTGTCGAGCAACCACATCTGCAAAGACTTTCTAGTAGCTGCCATTTTACCTAAGAAGGAAAGAAAACATGTATTTCAAAAAGGGATTTCACTGAATTGACTGCAGCCCGATATACGGGCGAAAGTGTGCGACCCCTAAACCCTAATGGAATGAGCTGAAATTTGGCACGACACTTCACCAGCATATATACTACACGGGCAGCATCGATATGAACCAAAACTATCGACTTCGACAAAATGAAACACCCTAGGGTACATAGCCCTCAAGTGAACCTCCAGGACCTACCGTCCGAGCCCTGGAGGTCATTATCAACCGGCGCTATAGGCCGAAATAATTTTTTTTTTTTTTTAAATGAAGGTATGCGTGATAGCCGTAAAAATTTGATAGCTTGATGCGCTATAGCGGGGGTTGAAGTAATTCAGGTATGCTGATAGCCATAAAATGCGATAGCCGAGGGTTTGAGTGTATACAAATATATTCCCCGTCGAGAACGAACTCACATTTTCCACCACTCTTGTGATAGAAGCGTACCTCTCCACTCTTCCGTTTAAAAGTTTCCCATCCTATCTGGAAAAAATCCAAGAACCTTCCGGTTCCTTCACAAAACACACTAAATAAAATTTCCTTTCCTCCCCAACAAAACACTAAGTATTGCTAGCTTCAGCACACTTTAGCAAAAACCCTTTTAACTCTCCCATACCGTCCTGAACGCTGAACGGAAAACTAACCAAAAGGTTTCCAGGGCTGAGTTTCTACCCAGTAGGCTCAGAAAATTCTTAACAAAGCGAGTCCCATTGGGCAGTTTGGGGTTTCCCCTGATTCATTTTGAACCGAATAGATAACGAGTACGACGTTCTTTATTGTTTTTACATTTTCGTACAGTCAAACCTCGGGTTTCGAACGTCTCACTTTTCGAACAATCGGTTCACAAACAGAATTTCAAACTCATAATTGCACCATTTTGCCATACAATAACTCGGTTGCCGAACAAGCTACTCGGCAACTGTGCACGTCAGTCATGCCGCGGCCCTCACTCAGTAAACATCCGCTCCGAACGTTCTTTGATTTTGACATTTTTCTTGTGTTGTGCATTATTTTGGTATTATTTTACACTTGGAACCCAGACTCCCTACCGTAGATAACACTATAAAGTCGCCAGGACAACTTTTCTTTTCAATTTACAGACACATGTGGTGGCGTTAATACTTACATTTCTACTCCATTATTTCAGGAAAGTTAGAAGGGGCTATTGGAAGAGAGTCTGTGTCATTTTTTTTTGTCTGCATCATATTATGGCTATAAATGACCAAATACAAAATATCACCAGAGTGGCGACCAAAACTAGGATGTTTTTGAGTTTCCCTTTCCCCCATTTGTCGTCGCCCGAAAGCAAAAAAAGAGTAGCGAAATTTTGAAACTATTACTTACAAGATACAAACGCAAACAACAACAAGAAACAGGGTAGATTTTAGTCATGATATAAACTACTGTGTATCATCTTCAGTGCACATACACATCAGTAGTGATGCTATACTTCGGAATATTTTGGGGGCTGGCGACATTATTGCAGTTGGTGACTAAAGTGGTATCTACAGTACACAATTGGGAGTCTGGTTTCGTTTACCTTATTGGATTATAGGAAACATTCTCTGAGTTTCCGTCGCAAATCATTTACTTTTGGAGTACAGTCAAACCTCGATATAACTGACTAAAGGGGGGGAGGAGGAGTCCGTTTATAGCGAGGGTATTTTCCCAAGGGGGAAAAATATATGAAAAAACCGGTAAAATTGTGAAATAAATGAGAAAATAATTACAAACACAACAGATTGTTAGCTATGTTGGGGAGGTAAACAGTGACTGGCACTACATGCTGAATTTGGTCCGCTCCTACAACGTGAAATAAATGAGAAATAATCACAAACACAACCAGAACGTGTAGCTAGTCAAGCTCAAGCTCTAGTGAAAGGTAAACAAATTACTACGAGCCAGATTCAAACCATTGGCTTCCAAAGGTATTGCTTATTATCATGACTAATGCTCATTATTATATAATTATATGGTTGTGAACTGCAGTTCTATACACGTGTCACTATTTAGGTCAGTGTAGCACTGCGTGTCGCCTTAGATAAGGGTGATTTGGGTGTTGAGGTGACAGGGAGACGTAGCAGCGGCCACGCCCCTAACACTAATAGTCACACTATTTTAAACAATACCACCTTCTACCACAAAAATCACTAGCAACACAGGCTCCTTCCTTATAATATTATATCTTAATATGTGATACATCAAAACCCCTTTAAAAACCCCAAGCATTCCAAAATAAAATGAGAAAATAATACAATAATGTTGAGTGAAAATTTGAGCGGCGATAAGCGGTCTAATATGCAAAAAAAAAAAAAAAAAAAAAAAGGCACGCAAATGGAGTCCCGTTTACATCGAGGTCCGTTTATATCGGGGTTTGGACTGTAATGACATGTTGTTTATAGGGAGGAGAGAGACAAGTGTTTAAGAGCCTTCACTCTTCTTCCTCTTGTGACCGCATCGCCTCTGTCTTCCCTTACCGCGGACACTTATTTAACCCCCCTTTACTGCTGATATCAAATTTTTAGGCCTACCCTTTCCCGTGAGGCAGGTTTAATTAAAATTAAAAATAATTTCTTATGATATTTGAAGTGCCTAATGAATAGGATGCTCATTCCTACCAGAAAATCTATGTTTCGTCTGGTTGGGGGCTAAACCCGCTAAGTGAAGAGTTACGTCAAAGTGCAGCAACAGGGCCGTGACCGTGCTGCAGACGCACAATGAAACCACTTACTACTCAACACAAATACAGCTTTTTGGTACATAAATGCCCTTTATTCATGCCCTTCATTCATTCATTCATTCATTCATACTTCTGTTTTATATCCATCAAGAATATGTTGAATATCTTAAATATTTTGCCTCGCCATTGAAGTAGAGGGCGCATCAGCTCAACAGTCGTACTGTACCGCTTGACCTTTTTAGTCACACTAAATCACGCAAGCAGAAAAAGAGGTTCTATTGTATCGCAACACTGACACTGTTGCCCTACAAGCCTATCACAGCGAATATTACCCACACCATCATCGAGCACGCAGTTTAAATACAGAAACCCTATATGTACCAGCCGCAGTGAACCCTTAGATAGCTGAGAGACCGTAGTTGTACCAGCCGCAGTGAAGAGGTTAATGCAGATTTGGCTTTATTTAGGAGGTTAAAGCGTGGGATTAGGTTAGGTTAGTGAGCGAGTCAAAAGGGGGGGGGTTAGGTTATCGTTACCTTTGGAGATAATGACATGTTGTTCATAGGGAGGCGAGAGACAAGTGTTTACGAGCGCCTCACTCATCTTCCTCTTGTGACCTGCATCGCCTCGTTCTTCCCTTACTTACTTATTTAATTATTTAAGGACACTTATTTAATGCAGATTTGGCCTTAGTTAGGAGGTTAAAGCGTGGGATTACCCAAACAGGCTCAGTTTTCCTCGCGATCCTCATGCCTTGGCATGCCAAGAATGGCATGCCAGACCGCTTATCGCCGCTCGAATTGTCAACTCATCATAATTTTTTTTTTTTATTTTGGAATGCTTGGGTTTTAATGAGTTTTGATGTATCAGATATTAAGATATATAAGGAAAGAGCCTGTGTTACAATTGATTTAGTGGCAGATAGTGTGTATTGATTAAAATAGTGATTATTACTATTTATTAGTCATAGGTGGGCGTGATAAAGAAAACATTTATCACGATAACCGATAAATCGATAACAATAACCTTATCGGCGATAACCGATAATCGATAACTGGCGATAAATTTATTACCCGATAAGGCGATAACCGATAAATTGATAAATCCAAAATTCCGATACCAGAGATAACGCTATTGATATTTTAAATAAAAAATCTTAATGTAAACTGTTAGAAAACCCTTCATTTACCTTTTGCACACTAATATCTTCTAAATTCAATGTTTATCCTGTCTCTTCACTAATGAAAAGTACTGTTTTTAAGTCAAATAACTACATTAGACACGTCAAGACGGTTAGCTGGGTTTAGACTGTTGTTCGGTTTCCAGGTCGGACCTACCTATTTCTGCCTCCAAGGCACGCGCGGCTCGTTCCTGTGCTGAACTGGAACCAAAAAATAAAATGATCGATTATCGCTAGTTTGGAACCAAAAGTATCGGCGATACCGATGAATCGATAAAGCGGGAAAAAAATTATCGGATAACCGATAACCCTATATCGTTATCGCGATAATTTATCGCTATAACGCCCACCTATGTTATTAGTGTTATGGGGTGGTCCTTGCAAGACTGTCTCCCCGTCACCTCAATACCTAAAATCACCCTTATTTAACCCCTTCACTGTGGCTGGTACAAATACGGTCTCTCAGCTATTTAAAGTAATCGTCCAGACCATTTCATCATTCCTGATTTAATGCAATCAAATCATAGCCATTAACGAGTATATCAACAATACGTCGTCACTTTTTGTATCCAGTCAGCCGTTTTTAAAATAATCGCAATCAAAATCTGCAAATTCCCCGAGTTTTCAAAACGCTCTCAAGGTTTGCAGACGCTCATGCTCAGGCTCGGTGACGTAGCATCAGGGAGGCTCATCTTCCCGCGCTTGATCAGAGGCACGTAAACACAGAGATAAATATAGTACTTTTAAGATATTTGGGTGTTTTTGATCGATTTTTTTTGCTATATGCCACATGCATGCATCCTTTATGGGTGCAGCAAGACAGCTGTGCCTTTCCCAGAAAAGTTTGCACACGGAAAGGAGTGGCGTGTGTAGTGCGTATACATGTATAGTGTGTTGGGGAAACAGTGTGTTTTAGAAAAGGGTGTAGTGAGGGTACACATCGGGTGAAAGAATGGGTGAGAGTGTGCAGCGGGACTAGTCGCCTACCCAGTGTGTGGGGTGGGACGACGAGTGTGAGGTGAGCCTGTGTACACGGGTGGGGTGGACAAGGGCGGCGCCCCCCCGTAAAGACAGTGACTCAGTCCAAACACCATACCAGACCAGGTGGCCCTGTTTGACAGGGACGCCAGGACTGGGAGCAGCGGTGGACCACCACGACTGTGAGGCTTTGCCTCTTAACAAGACCAAGTAAACCAGTTGTGGAGTGGGCGTGCCCTGTGGTGAGAGACCCTGTGGTGTGGGCTGTCACACTTTCTGCCTTCCCGCCCGCATATTTTCCAACTCTATGTGTAGTTAATGCTAGTATGTGGGTTTTCCAAGTAATGACGTTTGACTGTAAACTCCAAAACTAACCATAAGATTTTTTCAAAAGTACCTTCATTGTGATTCCCCACACACACATGGTTTAACCTTATTTACCAATCCATGTTTTGGAGAAGTGCCAGGTCCTCCTGCTGAACCTCAGGCTCTGCTAACACCTGTTAAACCACCTCGTACTCGGGCTCAAAATAGAGGATCCCCTGACCCAAACTGAGGTCGTTTTCCTCATAGTATACCCCGACCAGCGTCCCTTTCTTTCGGTGTCAGATTGAGCATCGTACTCTAAATCTGTCACAAACGACAGATTCACTGTCTGACACCGAAGTCCAATCCCCCATCATAACATTGCCGACAGGTGTCAGACAGGTGTCTGCGGGGGTCCCTGTTCTGACGTCATCAATAAAAGTCGTAGCCCTGTTGGAGGGGGAAAATTTTTTTTTTTCGCGCACTTTTTACAAAAGTAGTGTTTTTACGGAAATAAGGCCTGGAAATCAATTATTTGTGGTGGATTAGGTGTTTTGAATGTACATTCAACGTAATTCGGCAAAAAAAAAAAAGGTCTGGACGATTACTTTAAGGGTTCACTGCGGCTGGTACATATAGGGTTTCTGTATTTAAACTGCGTGCTCAATGATATTATGGGTAAATATTCGTTGTGATAGGCTTGTATGGCAACAGTGTCAAGTGTTGCGATATAATAGAAACTCTTTTTCTGCTTGCGTGAGTTAGTGTGACTAATAAGGTCAAGCAGTACAGTACGACGTGTTGACGCTGCCGCGCCCTCTACTTCAATGGCGAGGCTAAATTGTCAAGATATTCAATATATTCTTGATGGATATAAAACAGATGAATGAATGAATGCATGAATGAAGCACTTATGTACCAAAATATTATGTTTACGCTGTATTATGTTGAGTAGTAAGTAGTTTCATTGTGCGTCTGGCAGCACGGTCACGGCCCTGTTGCTGCACTTTGACGTAACTCTTCACTTAGCTGGTAGCCTCCACTAAGACGAAACATAAATTTTCTGGTATGGAATGAGCATTCTATTCATTTAGGCACTTTAAAATATGATCAGTAATTATTTTATATTTTAATAAAACCTGCCGCACAGGGGGGTAGGCCTATGAATTTGATATCCGCAGTGAAGGGGTTAAGGTGACACACGGTGCTACACTGACCAAAATAGTGACATGTGTACAGAACAGCTCATCACAACCATATAATATATATAACAATGAGCAATAGTCATGATAATAAGCAATACCTTTGACAGCCACAGCCTGTGTCTGACCGTTCGTTTGTTTACCTTTCATTAGCCAGACGGAGAGAAAACGGCAACATTTTAGGGATAATTCAGCACTTTGTGGGAGACTTTTTCTTCCTTTATATCTCATTTTGGGGTGATTATAATGTCTCATGATGCTGCTGCTGCTGCCGCGTTGCCAGGCGTGGATGAGCGCCTTGATTGTATTTTCATATTTTAATCATACACTGGTACCTTGATTTACGAGCCCCAACTTACGAGTTTTCCGAGTTACGAGCAGTCGCTCGGTCGATTTTTTGCTTTGAGTTGGGAGCCAAAATCCGAGTTAAGAGTGATTTTTTTTATTTTTTTTTATTTTTTTATATACGAACGAGCTTCAGATTGCTGCGCCAACTCCGCCAACTGCGCTAGTTGGCGCAACGAACGCCACAACATCCGCCCAGCATCCCGCGTCTCACTCGTTCACTTCACGTGGTTACCTAGCCGTGGAAGCATCTCTGTTGTGTTGTGCTCACACAGGCGAATGCAAATGGCGGAGGGTGAGTGCAGTACGTTTAGCGGCAGTTCCACCCACAGCTGTTTCCAACAGCTGATACACAGAGTATAAACACTGGCGAATGCAAATGGCAGAGGGTGAGTGCAGTCCAGTTATATAGGTACAGTAAAAAAATTGGGGTGTTTTTTGGGGGACTGGAACGGATTAATGATATTTCAATTAATTTCAATGGGGAAAACTGATTTGATATACGAGCAAATTGAGTTACGAGCTCGATCAATGAACTAATTAAACTCGTAAGTCAAGGTACCACTGTATGTATGAAAAATAGCCATTAAAATGCTATTACCATATTTGCCAGCGCATAAGACGCACTTTTTTCTTTTAAAAAGGAATGCAAAGTTCACCCTGCGTCTAATGCGGCCATATTAGCGCATGAGAGGTCGGGCAGAGAATGCAGAGCAGCCGGTGGTATATTACTAAAGGGGTCTGGAGTTATCTGTGTTGAGCAGTAGTTCACTGAGCACAAATTTGTAGCTGTGTTATCAACAGTACAGGTTGAAGTTCCCAAACTCGGCAACCTCGGGACCAGCGCCGAGCCGAGTAATGGAATTTTCCGACTTTTAGAACGTAGATATATTAAGGTGAAAAAAAGCATCCAACTTCTTCAAAAGGTCAATTTTCTCAGAAATAGTTAACACATTGTTCTTCCTTTTCTTTTCACTTGCACCAGTAGGTGTTCCTGGACGTTTGGGAGCCATAATACCAATAACAGACCTGTAGAAGTACACAAAATAACAGTGTACACAACTCTAGTCACAACACGACTGAACAATAACAACAAACAAATCGGCGGGAGAAACCAAGCGGCCTAGTGTGGTGGCACCTAGCGGCCAACCCGGCAACTACGCACCGGGTTTTGGGTGTTCTGCCGTGTTTTGGAAAATCCGGAACCATAGCCGAATTTTGGGTGTTGCCGAGTCTTGGGATGCCGAGTTTGGGAACTTCAACCTGTAATGCATAATACTAAGAAAAGGTTGGAGTTTAAGAGAAAATAAGAGCTGGGGCAACAAGATAGCGATTGTTGCTGCCAAGATGGCCGTGTCAGATGTAAACATCATCCATCCCCCTCTGTTGTTCTCTATTGTAAAACGTCTGATATCTCAGGTCTGCCGCTTCACCTGGGATACTTCACTTGGCGACGCCCTCCGCGCACCCACAATGGGTCATTACCGCTCAGACTCCTCCCCGCACCCATGGAAAAGACAAACATCCCGCATATTAGATGTCGCCTTAACCCGCATTCGACTCGGGCCACACAAGTTGACACAGCAGTTGAAATGATATGATAGAAGGGAGGCAGAAAATAGTGTTGGAATTTTCGCTGGACTGAGTATTGTTGATAAATGGAATAGTGAAACAAAGAGAGTGTTAAAGTTTTATTTGAAGGAGTGTGAGCGGTGAGAGGGAGGTGTAGTATCTTGGGGAGTCTGTCTATACACACAAGGATGGAGAAAGGGCGTCGTGGCTTTGTAGTTTATTTGACAGCGAGTCATTGTACAACGTAGGGATAAAAGGTGCGCGGCGTGTGTGTGTCTGTGTGTCCTGTGGCTGCTTGAATTACCTGGCCGGTGTTGCATTAGTTAAGTTTATTTACATCTCTTACAGAAAAAAGAAAAAAGACTTATTGTAACCTTACATGTTGGACGCCAGAGAGACGGATTCCGCGTTGAGGCATTGGGACGAGGCTATACAAAGGGACTACTGGTTTGTATATGACGACCAAGACAACTTTGATGAGCTTCAGGAGGCTATAGATGTGATATTTAACACAATAGAGGGTAATCGCTATACTGTGAAATACAAGGACAACCAGAATGGAACACGAATTGTTATATACTGCAAGGTGTGTTCCAAAGAGCTGACATCCTGTAGACATTTGTAGCTCATGAAAATGGCAAACAACACAAAAAAGTTCGGCAAAAAATACTGTCCGTTCCAGATCCCAACCTTCAAAGTGACTTGGAACTTCAACACCTCAACAAGCCACGCAGGACTTTTACTGATGGATCCTTAGAAGACCAGATTGATTCAACAAAATTCACTGTGATAGGAGTACAGTTTGTGTACAAGGAGATCCTGGATGGCAGAGAGGCGTACACCTGTCAGCTGTGTCGGTGTACTGACGTGATTCAGATCTCAGCCTCCAGAATGTTCTCACACCTCACATCCTCAACATACAAAAAAAACTACCTGAAAGATAAATTTGGGTGGAGTAGTCATAAGAAATCCACGAGAGAGTTTGAAGAGGAATGCTGTTCTATAGAAGAATATGAAGGGAAGATACACGCCAATATTGCAGACTTAACTTCACAATTCACGCCTAGTAAATCAGGTACAGAACTCCCTCCCACCTGGTCGCAAAGGAGGTCGTTAAGTTAAACTTACATTACATACTTATACTAATCTTACATCTATACATTTATAAGAGATGAGCGGGCACCAGCCCGCCGCTGGAGTCATGAGCGACTTTCTGTGAGCGAGGCTCGTCAACTCGCTCCATGTTCCGCTGTGTAGTAGTGCGTGGTGCGCTCAGCGGGGGGGAGGGGCGCTGCGCACAACTACCGACAGCCGAGGCAGGTCCTCTAGTGCCCGCTGGAGCACCAGGGCTGCCCTATCCTCGTCGTCCTCTGGGCCGCCGATGTGCTGCCTCAGCTGTGCCGTGGCTGGGCAGGACAGCAGGTAGTGCCTTAGTGGGTGTCGGGCGAGGTGGCCACAGTGGTCACACTGCCGGCTCTCAAAATCGTCCCTCAGCTCCTCCAGGGTGCGATAGCGAAGCCGGAGTCGGTGTAGCTTGACCTCGTCTGCCCTGGAAAGCTGGCGGGCGAGAAGCAGTGGGTGGTAGGTGGTGGCTTTGGCATACCAGGCCGCCTGCCGCGATGACGCCTCCATTTCCCGGTGTTGCTGCTCGGTGCTGTTGGCGGCAGCACGTCTGGCCATCGTCTTGCCCTGCTGTATCTGGTGTTGCAGTTGTGTCGGCAAGGACAAGTCAGGTCAGCGTCAGGTCACCCTCGGGCTTCTAATCCTGGTCCCAGACAGGGGGGTGGCCTAAGCCAATGCAGGTGTGTATGTGCGTGTGTGTGTTAACGCCGCTACAGTGGTAAGCAAGGTGGGATAGGAGACAGCATAGGCCTTTGTACCACCTCGACCCCTCAATCCTCACCCCTGTACCTCTACGGATAAGGAAACTATATGAAAGAGTGCTAGTAAAAAGGCTGCAATGGTACCTCTAGACGGGACAAAAGTCTTCCACACGGTACACCAAGACCAAGACCCCTCACGGCGCCACACCGTCCGCCTCAAGGCCGAATCACACCATACATCATGGTGAAATTGGTGACAGGGCACCGTGTCATCACATCCGTTAAAAATTTTTACATTCAAACAAATAGACGTGTTACACTAAACGGTGCGCCGCCATCACGGCTCCAATACATCACTGTCCTGTCACGTAACGGTTTCTGGGGAATAATATTTTAACGTAATGAGACTGCTGTGCTGATAATTGTCGTTTTCTTAAGGCTTTATGTACCCAAAACAGTGTCTTTTAGAGTTCAACTCCTCTTCTTCATCCAACAGAAGTGCTATTAATGCAAAATTCTTCAAGCATAGTCTCTGAGGCACCATGTCTGCTTAGAGGGTGAGCAGAAACTGCCGAAAATGACGGAACCGTGACGAATAGTGTGAATACAAGGCACGGCTGACGGAATGCTGCCGTGATTTCAGAGTGGGGAATCAGCCTTCACTTGTCCCTTTCCCTAAAGAAGACTAACAACCCTCGTGAGTGATAGATTATAGTGTAAACCAGGCAAATATCGTTGACCCCCGACAACGGGCCCCTTCAACAATAACAAAAGGTAGAGATGGTTACTTTTGGAATTATCGCCATCAACGAGGGAGGAAAAACAACCGTTGAAATTTATAAAGTAAATTAACGTAAACCCGCCTTGCTTTAACCCATAGTCACCTAAGCTGCACGATACCCTATTTGACCCCAAATTTAAGGGTATACCAGCAGTGGAGAGGGTTGAAGGTGTTAAGGTTTGATTGTAGCTTGGAGAAGCATGGAGGGGGCTGGGGGTTTCACAGATCGAAAAGACTGCTGGGGGGTGGAAAAGGATGGCGTCGCTGACCGGGTGACGTGACTTTCTCACAGCTTGGAGCGTTTTTTTTGGAGAGGGGTTTTAAAACCTCGCCCTTGTTTTAACCCGTTTGATCGGTTCAAGTTTATCATATTAATATGAGGTGACTACAACTTAGTGTTAATCAAAAGCCATACGACTTCATAGGTAGGGGGGCTAACGTACTGTTCCCTTCATGAGAACCCTTTCAGCGGGGCTGGTGCCCCCACGTGGAATGTTCCAATAAATTTATCCTATACATGGAGTCACTCAAATTTTAAAAATTTACGTTAATCCTTTGATTAATTGGGTATTAAGGTGAATCCACCAAAATTATTTTTACTATATCTATATACATCTTAATTTATACCCAAATCATAAAAAATTTATACAAGGTGGATTTGGTTCGTTTCTGCCTCCTGGGGGTAGGCACCAAATTCCACCATTCAAATTAATACCTTATTCAAAAATTCGAGCGGTTTTAGGGAAAATTTTCTCAATGGGGCCGGGAAAAAAACGGGGTAATTTGACCTCCTTTAATGAGGTTTCTCCAAGGGTTTTTACATTTTTAAAGCAGCTGCCCCCGAGGTGGGGGGAATCCCTAAGTTCCCCTGCCAAGACGCAGACTTAAAGTCTTTTTTCTCTCTTCAGTAACTTTAGGGGGACCCAAATTTATTACCGTCCGAACCACACGTTGTCCCCTACTAGTAACTCCACAGACCTCACAATCCCCTTTCCATCAGTATGCTTTTTGCTATTTTTCCTAGGGGGCCTTTGCGAACGAGGCATATCTCCCCTAAGGATTACTATATCTCCATTTTGATGGACTTTGATTTTCTGGCGGTTGACCCAAAAAAATTTTTTCCCTTAGACCATAAATAATTTGCACCCAGGCTTATCCCGCCTTAAAATTTTATTAAGGTTGATAACTTCCCGGAGATGTTGAGCCGGGTCTTTTATTGAGGATCTTGTATATTTCCCCTTGTATCTATCAAAGGGAAGGGTTCCACCCCTTTACCAAAATTAAAGTGAGGGAGTAAGAGTTTCTATTTTTATGATGAATCATCTAAGTGGGTTAAAGGGGGGTTTTTGATACGGGTCTCAATCTCGTCACAGGTTTTCAAGTTTCTGACCATCTTTGTCTTGTGGAGAGTTTTCCAAAAGACAAATTGACAACCCAATCTTTTTCTTGTAACCTTTTTGCCAAGGAGCCTGGAGTATAAAGGCCCATGAGCATTTCCTTAACTCTAGAGATTTTTTGAAATGAGGGAAATTTTTTAAATTTAACAATAGGGGAGGCCCCCCTACAAAGTTAGTAGCATTATCGCTATCAATCCCCGGGGGGGACACGACCCCCCGAACCACAAACTGCCGGAACATTAAAATAAATGTTTCGGACTTAAATCATAGTTTTTCTAAATGAAAGCCCTTGTAGAGGTGCAAGTAAATAAGCAGAATATATTTTCTTGGGGGGAGTATTATCTCTGTAATTATTTGCCCCAGTATAGTCGAACCACTACCTCAAATGGTTTTTAATGATTGTCTCGATCCGGGGGATTTGAGGGGGCCCGGGGGGATAGGTATCAGTCTCCCTCATATCTTTTCCCATTTGATACAAGATTTGGGGGGGTTATTTAACTCCGTCTACCCTCGGTACCAGAATTCCCTCTGAGAGGCTAATGATCAGCCATTCCCCCATGTAAAGAGTTCCCTGAGATTCATCCCTATAAAAATTTAGAAAGATGATGACGTTGGGAAATCATGGGATTCGGGTTTTTATCGGGAAGACAGCATTCCAAATTCTTCCTAGACACCTAATGATCCCCCCTTATTGGGTAAGACCTAATGATTTGAAAGTTTTTTCCCTACGGGGGCGGCCGAGGTAAGATTGTATTCTCGGGAAATTCCTGTTTTTGTATTGTTCTAACCCAAAACTTCAAAGGTCAAAAACATCCCATTTCATGAATTTGAAGACCAATTTAGAGTTTTAATATTTTGCTTAATAAGGAAAACCTTTTTATACCCATAAGGATCTGGGATAAATATAGGTTCCTGATTAATCTTATATGTCTACTTATATGACCTTTGATTGGGCCTTTCATTATTTTTTTTCCCCCAGGTAGGACCTTTAAACCATAATCCTGTTTTTAATTTGAGGATAGTTGTCCTCGGGACAAAATATCAGGGGGTTTTTCCCTTTTGATAGCCACATGATATAGTGAAATGGGGAACTTAAACTTTCATTTATCAACACGATTCCACAAAAGGGGATTTTAGTGTATTTTTCACAACCAGTGTAGGAAAATTTCCCCATCGGTCCACAAAAATTTTTCAAATAATTTGTAATAAATTGCTTAGAATTGAGAAATTTTAGTCCCAAATTTCTAATGCAGTCAGCTCTTTTGGGCAAGTTCTAGGTAATTTGGGGCAACCCGAGCCTTAGACATAATTTTATTTTACATTCCTCCCCCTGTTTTAAATAAGTACGCACCTATGCATTTTTTAAAAGCATCACAAAATATGGAGTTGTGGGCTTGTCGCCCATCAGCTTTATTTTCTATTATGTGAACTTCTTTTATCAGAACCAGATTTTTATAGCCCCCATTCTGTTGTATATTCCCATCTAGGGGGGTATCCCAAATCGGGGTTTTTTCCCCCCCAGGCCTTTTTTTAGACTTTCCCCCTTATAGTTTTTGGGTTTCACTAAAACCCAAAGGGCCCAAATACTGGTGACCTGATTAAGAGTGTTCTCTTTTAGGACTCATCAAAAAAAATCTGGACACTTTAATTTCAGTTATCAGTTTTACATTCCACCATAATCCTAACACTGATTGGATTTTGGTGGGGTATAATTAAAGGGAAACCCTTTCCCGTTTATCCTTCTAGTCTGGAAAAATTAGTTTTCCCAATCTGTAAGGGGAGGTGCCTTCCTGCCCCTTTTATTAGCCAGATTAAAATTTGATTAGTTCTTCCTCAAAATTTTATTGTCCCCTGCAAATTATCAATATAAAAGTTTTTCCCAATTTGGGTACAGAACCCTTAAAATGGTACTGCATTTTTTTTTAATAGAAAGGGGGTTTTGAGCAAAAACCCCAAACAGAATGACTTAAACCTATATTGGCTAGGGGGCTATCTCTGAGATTTTTTTCAGGCCAAGGAATTTTGTTAAATTTCTATTTCTCCTTAGACCTAATTTTGGAAACCCCTTTAGAGATGCCCGCCACTAGGGAATTTATCTGTCCTGAATTTTACTAGGCATCTAGATTAGACAAGAGTTTCGGTCCTGTCTGCAGACATCATTTAAACTAGCATCTTGTTTATTTTGAAACTACAATTGAAAATATTCTGATGGGGGTGGTTGATAATCTTTAGCCACTGCATGGGGGGGGTAAAAAGTCCTATACTATGATTTACGCCCCTTTCCTTTTTTTCGAAAAACATTATCCTTAATTATTTTGAATGATCTTTTCAAGCAGCCCAAATTTAGAAGATTTTCTTCAGTTTTTTATTGAACTTTTTTAAGGGCTTTAACTATGTGTAATTAAAGGGTAAACGGGGGTTTTATTTGAAAGGGAAACCCTATTTCAATTTACCATTAACATAATTGACAGTGTGATCATAGGATCTAGATATTTTGATCCCTTTTCAGGTAATGCTGGGATGCAGTAGTTTTAGATCCCATAATTTGTGCACGGGGAACCCCCCTTCTTCCATTAACTCTTGATTTGAGGGGAACTAATGGAGTCCCTATTCAGAAACCCAAGAGGGGTTGTGAATGATAGGAATGCTTTCCTTTGTTTAGGCTGGGAGGGTTTGTGGGATGGGTCCCATTATAACATACCCCCGGCACTGGTGAACATGGAAAAATGTTATGTCTTTTGAGACCTTTATTGGGAAATCCCCCAAAATAATCAGGCCTAATTAACTGAGGGCCATCAACATTAAAAGGGTATTTCTAATAGTTAACCCCTTTTCTGTTTCAAAGTTTAGCGGAGATATAAGTCCTTTTCCGTTAAATTTATATGATGCTTTAAAATACAGCAGTATCTGCAATGATAATTCCCCAATTGAATAGTGGTCGAACAATTTTCAAAATTTTGAGCTTCTTTATTGGCAGAAAGCCCGAAATGGCTAAGTTCACCTTTGCAATTACAGGGAGTTGCAATAGAGAACATTCCCCATAATAAATGATTTTTGGGCCCCCACTGTCAAACTTTTTTAACATGCGGAATTACCATTAGGCTCGCCCTTTAAATTGCCGTAGGGACAGCGTATGAAACTACTCATACACAGCGCCCCAAAAAGCATTGTTCGCACATCATAACACAGCGTTTCCATACGGGAATTCAAAAAAATGTACTCATGGCAGCCTACTGACTTCCGAGAGAGTATCTTACATATGGAGTTTGTTTAAGGGCACGGGCAGTCCATCAAGACTTGAGGAATGTTCAGATGCCAAAAATTTTCAATTTTAGACGAAGATTTAAAAAATTCGCTTTCCCTTCCCCGGTAAATTTTAACAGACGCGCATTGGTATGCTATCATTTTTTTCATAATGAGTGGAAAAAAGCCTAAAAAAGAGCAAATTAAAAATTTTTGTATCTTACATAAGCAGAGAGGCCGGGAAGAAATATCAAGGGTTTGGATGTTACGAGGAGATGAGTGCATAAATGGGTGGAAAGTTTCACGGGGTTGCATCGTCGCGACAGCCCCTACACCCGAACATTATAAGTGGCCAGGGCGAGGATTTAAAAATCATATGAATATTTTTCGCTTTTAATTTGGGGTGGGATCCACTTACGTTTTTAGACATTTTGGGTGCTTGTGATGTTTTTTCACCCTCGCCTGGCCACTTTTAATGTTCTGGTGTCGCGGCTGCGCGACACAAACTCCCGGAAAATTTCCACCCCCTTTTGCATCACTCCCGAACATCCACAATCCTTTATTTTTTTCCCCGGCCCTCTGCCTGTGTAGAGTACAATAACTTTAATTTGCTCTTTTGTTAGGTTTCTTTCCACTCATTATGAAATAAAATGAAGACATACCAATGGGTCTGCAAATTATGCGGGAAAGGAAAGGGTACTTTTTTAAATGCTTGCCATAATTTACAAGTGGCATCTGAAAAATTCCTCAACGGTTTGATGGACTGCCCGGCCTTAAACAAGCGCCCCTATGTAAAGAATCTCTCTCGGAAGTCAGTAGGCTGCCCAAAAGTACATTTTCTGAATTCCCCTAGGAAGCGCTGGGGTTGAGTCGCGAACAATGCTTTGGGTGCTGTGTACTAGTTAACTGCCATTTTAACAAACCCTTTGGGTTGTTCTCCCCCACCCCTTAGGAAAATGTATTTTATGAATGGATTTTCTACACCTTACAAGTACCCGGCTAAAGGACGGGTGTATTTCATGTTACCCCCAAAGGGAGGTAGGGAGTACCCCGGTCCAAATTTTGTACCCAGTGGAATAATTGGGTATATTACAAGGGAGGGGGTTTATGTTCTCCTCGCAGAAAGCACAATTTTTTTTTGAATTCATTTAATAACCCTATTTTAGGGAAGGGACCTATTCTTTTGAGTAGGTTTGGTGATGGTTTTCCGGCGGTTAGCTTGAAAAATTTTCTAGGTTTTTTTCCCCTCTAACTTTTGTAGGAGGGGGAAAACTACCCACCAATGAGGGCTCTCTAAACTCTAAAGGTGTATATCGCTGTTAACTTTAGGTCAACTACCCCCCGATTTTCCCCTTGCTTTTTTCCGAAGGCAAGCGCGAAACTCGCGGATGCGGAACTCGGGGATTTAAACCTGTAAAAATCTTATTTGTCAGTTGTTTTTTTTTTTTTTTTTTTTTTTTTTTTTGGTGTGGTGCCTACACGCCGTTTGGCAGTGACCTCAGGGGGGGATGGTAGGCCCGGAGGTTAAATGAGGGGTGTGTACCTACCGTATTTTTCAGCTTATAAGACTATTTTCCCCAAAAAAAAATCCTGAAAATGCCCCCAAACCCCTGCCACCCAGAGTGAATGGGTACGGGTGTTTGCCCAGGGTTTTTTACCCCCTTCCGGGTCGGTGGCTTTGGCCAACACATGTAGAGAAGAGGAAGGAGGAGAGGAGATTTAGCTGAGGGGGGAGTACCCCGCGGTGTGTTTTTGGGCTGAGTGAGTAGCCCCGACACATATCTTTCGCTGATGGTTTTGTGACAGGTAACCAATAACATGGGCACAATGCCTTCCTTCTTCCTTCCCCTCTCCCCAGTACCTCCAGAAACCACAGTACCACACAGTCATGGTTAAACACTTTTTAAAGGAGTTTTTGTGGTAAAAATAAGGTAAAGGGGCTTTCTATTTCGAGGGTTACCATCTTTTGCAAAACCGGTGTCCGTAGATAAACACAAATAAATGGAAAAAAACAAAGCAAAACTACAAACTATACTAAGCCATTTTAAAAACTATACTAAGAGGGGAAAAAAAGGAAGACTGTCCCCCTACGTCTCTTATGGGAGGAGGTGCAGAGTGGGTAGCGTCAAGATATATGTCAAGCTCGAGCAGAGTTTACAGACGACCTAGAAAGTGAACTAAGCAGAAAATGTACAAGAAGAAAAAGTCTCCCAGTGGTTTCGGTGATAGAGTTTATCCTTGATGAGGGCTGTAAAAACCACTTAAAAATTTTTGACCGCCTATCGGGGCCTAAGAACACCCCAGCTGCCCATTAACTCACCCTTTGATTTCGAGTGCATGGGGGGACACGGGGGCGGCATGGCCCCTAATCACAGGCGTCATTATAGAAATTTGTCGCGCCCCCCACGGGCAAGGGCCAACATCACAGCCCTCAAGGTAACCCCAGGGCCCCCATCCCACCCCCGGAAGCCTGCCCAACGGCGCTGAGACGCGCGTGGGGCACACCACGCACACACACACAACACACAAAAAAGGGGATATAAAGCGCGAAAAGTCGAGATGATAAGAATTAGGATCAGCCCCCCCAAAACCCAGGATGCGAAACTCGCATAGCGTGAAATCGGGAGGGTAGTGTAGTTATCTCAATTCCCTGGGGGGGTTCCTCTCAATACCCTTTTAAAAGTTTTATCTTTTTAATAACCCTCCTTTTTGTTGACCGTGAAGTAATCTTTGTACCTTTGATTTTAAACGGTCTTGATCCGTTGGGAATTTTTCCAATCTGTACAACCATCCAGTCGATTTGTCAAGGGTTTAGTTTCAAGGGCCCCTTTGTGGCAACTTTAAAATTTTTCTGAACTCTTTCAATTCTTTTATTGTGAGAGGGGTCAGTAGATCCATGAACTGCAGAAAAGATTCTTTGTTTTGATCTTTTTTTTCATAATTATCTCTAAGAATCTTTAGTGCCACATTTTTTAAATTGCATTTTTACGTTTAATTTCCTTTTCCAGCAGATATGCGGGGCCCCTCAACTGACCTAACAAAAGGTTAAATTTTTTGCACCTCTGTAGATCAGTCCTATGATCAATTTATTTGAATTTATCCAGAAAGAAAACCAATTCTCATCCCAAAATGGGGAATGACAAATCTGGTAAATTTAAATTGGGGTTTTAAAAAGGTTTGGGTGGGTTTCTGATCATGCACTAAATTTTTATATTTAAATACGTTTTATGTATTTGGTACATTCTTGATATACTGCTCTCATAATTAATTAATTTTACTTCATCCAGAGTAATTGTAAATAAGCCTTCATAATTTCCCAATTTTTTGCATTTGAGACCAGCTTTAAACTATTATAGCAAAGGGATAGTCCCCGCGCTACCCCACACTTTTTATATATTTGTGTAAAACCAACCTAATTAGCCGCTAATCTTTAGTCCCTTCCCTCATGATTTTAAGATTAAAAGAAATGAAAAAAAAAGAAAAGAAAAAAAAACAAGTTGGATACAAGGTTTTTGAGTTTGGGTTTCCCATTAATTTAAAATTTTAAGGGTGGGTGTGCTGTTGACTCGGCCTGACAAGGCGAGAGCCAGGCCTATAACCACCCATCCTTTATTTAATCAAAAAAAAAAAAACTTCATAAACATTGTTGGGGATGGAAGCTTAAATGGGCCGTGTTGTGGGGTCTGTGGCTAGCGGGGAGGTACAGCGGGCGAGACGGCGGCCAAGTCTTTGATTTTTTAAACCAAAAGGGGGGGGGGAAACTGGGTTCCTCTGTATCAGGACCAATATCCACCCAGTGTTTGGGTACCAAACCCCAAACCCCCTTCTTCAACTTTATGAAATTTTAAATTGGTTTTACAAAAATAACAACCTTGCCCAGTCCAGTGCACGCCCTCTCGAGAGATTGCTTCAAAAAGGCTGTGCGTTAAAATGTACATTACTTGGGCCTTTTAATTTCTCTTCAAGGCCCCATTTATAGATCTTTTAATTCATAGTGAGTTGGCTCACCAGGTGAGTTAGGAGACGATTGGTCTTTCCCAGGTCTATCAAAACACTCCTACCGGGGTGTTACACTCCTATTTTCCCCTATACTTTTTATATTTTGTGATAATTGGGGCTACACTATATCTAATCAGCCCCCAGAAAAAGGGATGTGGGTTATGAGGGCCATCAAGTACGCATTGAGATGCGGTCGTTTAAATTTTTAGCCCCGCCACCCGGTGCTCGAAAAAAACCTGAAATCCACATTTTCCACGGCCAGCTGCCGAGGAATAAACTGGACCCACCACCTCATCCCTACATTCCCAAAAATTTAACCCATATAGGGCACCAAACGTGGAAATTTTCGCCCATCAAATGAGGATGGGAAACAAAGTGAAATTATAAAGTAAAAATTTAAGTGAACTGCCTTGCATTAACCCTAGTTTTCCTAAGCTGCACAGATACCCCATTTAGACGCTAATTAAAGGAATCAGCAGGGCGGGGTTGAAATGGTTTTAAAGGGTTTTTTCTGTAGTGGAAGAAGCATGGAGGGGGGTGGGGGTACACAGAATCGCAAGACTGCTGGCGGTGGAAAGTGATGGGCGCGACCGGGTGACGTGACATTTCTCACAGGGGAGCGAATTTTGGAGTGGTTTTTCACCTCGTCCTTGCTTAACAATTGACGGTTCAAGTTTACTATATTAAAAGGGTTGTAAACTTAGTGTATAATCAAAAGCTCACTACGACTTCAAAGGTAGTGGCTAACTCGGAGTTCGCCTTCACTGAGAAAACCTTTAGTGGGCTGGTGCCCCAGTGGAATGTTCCAAAAATTACTTCCCATAGTGGAAGTCACTCACAATTTTATATTCGTTAACCTTTTATTTAAAGTGGTATTTTTGGTGAATACCACCAAAATTTTTTTATATATCATTACATCTTTAATTTTTACCCAAATCATAATAATATATAATAGGTGGGTTTGGGTTCGTATTTTGCCTCCCGGTGGTAGGCACCAAATTTCACATTCAAATTAAACCTTATTCAAAATTTGAGCAGTTTTTGTGGATAATTTCCACAGTTTCCTTACAGTGTTATTAAAAAAATCTAAGTGAATTTTTGTTACTGGACAACCCCCATTTGAGGCCGACACTTTAATCCCCCTGAATAGTTTTTTATGTGTTTGAATAATCTTTCCTCGTTTTTGTGGGAAACAATGTTTGTTTTCATTTTGGTTTGGGGG
>JACEEZ010010772.1:55000-57355 GCA_016584305.1 Chionoecetes opilio | reverse complement strand
TTTTTCCCCTTTTTTCCCCCCCCCAAAATTTTAAAGCATTAACTAACCCCAACAACGGTATGTACCCAGTGCGTGCCGATACAACCCGTCTAATTCATACCACCAATTAAAGCTCTGAAACAAATCCACCTGTGTAACAAAGAAGGTTGTGTGGATCTATAGTATACGTAGCGCCTCGTCCCGAAATGCCTGCTCCGAAAACGTGCTCTGGAAAACAGATTATAGTGTTAGGAAAGGAGAAAAATATGTGTGTCATGAAGTCCATTTTGTACCCCGTAACAAGACTTGGGTTTTATTTTTTTTCATTTAAGGTTGTATTTTCTTTTACCTCCTTGTGATTTTGGTGGTTCTCTTTTATCCTTCTGCTGTAGTTTTCTTTTTGTTTTATTTATTGTAGTTGATGATGATAATGATGGTGATGCGGAGGAAATGGGAAAGCATTTATGAGTGTGTGTGTGTGTGTGTGTGTGTGTGTGTGTGTGTGTGTGTGTGTGTGTGTGTGTGTGTGTGTGTGTGTGTGTGTGTGTGTGTGTGTGTGTGTGTGTGTGTGTGTGTGTTTGTGTGTGAGTGTGTGTGTGTTTTGTGAAAGGTCATCGGTATCAATAGCATTGCCTATAAACAAGTATCTACAAACAACTTCAACACTATCACTGTCTTTAACTCTGAATATAACCCAATAACTCTCTAGAACTTTTCACTAATAAACTCAAACTATCATTTCACCAAGCCAGAAACACGTAGAAGCAACATCATTCTGTGTCCCTTTTGAAGTAGAATATACTCACAAAGCAATACAGTAAACTATCCCTCCTCTCTAATCAGTATGTAACGTTACGAGGTTGCATTAGAACTAACATCTCAGAGGAACTAAATGACTAACACTCGCAGGGCTCTGTGGCAACGATGTTCAGCCTCCTCTTAACACTCCGTTCCATTGTTACAGAGTCCAGCGTCTGATTTCCCCAGCGGCCCTTGACTGATGAAGAGAAGAGCTGCTCCACCTCCGTCCTCTGAAACGTGTTGAGGTTCAGGTGAGGAGGAGGGGAAGGAGGAGGAGGAGGAGAGCCACTACTATTCCTGTCCCTGCTTCTGCTACTGCTGCTGTCACTGCTGCTGCTCCTGCTACCGCCACTACACTGCTATTGCTGCTAGTGCTGGACTGCGGGAATTGAGAAGATTGAAGTGCTGGCAAACGCAGGGAAAAAAGGAAAGTGATGCGGCTCTAGTGGCGAAAACCTTTAGAGTCGGTGCTTTGGACGCCAGAGAGAATAACTTAGTTTGCGGAGTGTTGTGTGTGCCAGTATATTGCGGAGTGAAAAGGATGAAGGATTTGTGGTTCGACTAACATGTTACTCACACAATCCAAAGCGACGGTTTTGAGGACTCATAGAGGCAGAATATGAGGAACGTCTCGGTGGGCCATTGTGAGGACGAGGGCCTCGTGAGGCCTCCGTGTGGTAGTTGACGAGACAATGGCCACTTCGTGACTGAGTTCAAGGCATGGGTGGGCGAGCAGCGGGTGGCACAACACTTGATCAAAGAGCAGCTGGCAGCACGTGCTTCGGGATTTCAAGGAATTAGTGAATTCAAACAGATAGCCTGAGTGACAAAAACCTAGCTGAAAGTATAAGCAACACCCGAAAGACTAAATCCAGGCTGCAGCAGCTTCGACTAGCAGCAAGAGCTGGTCTTGCCTCTCCGCCTTGCAGGGCACCGCCGCCCCTGCCCACTCCTCACCACACTCTGCCTTTGGGAGGTGCGGCAATGACAGGGGCGAGCGGGCGTGCGGGTGTCGTGACCGGGTAGCGGGGGGCCCCAGAATGAATGAGGCAACCCGAAGAGACTCCCGACACGACCCCGCCCCCGGATTCTTAAGCACGCCCGCCACTCACTTTATACCGCGCCCCGTCTGTCGCCTCCTGCTGCACCATGAGATAGCGACAGTGGCGGCAGCCACAGTAGCAGCAGCGATCTCAGCTCTCGCTAAAGCGCCGCCAGATAAATAAGGACAAGATGACGAACATGTACGCCGCGTACGGGCCGATGCCCACCAACATCAGCATCGGCTCCATGTCCCGGCTCAATGGCTCCCTGGACCGCCGGGCCATCGTGGGCCGTTCTGCCACCCTGGGCCGCACCCCGGTGCCTATGGGCCGCTACCCACCCCCGACCCTGGGCTGCTCCTACCAGGATCTGCGCCGCTCCAGGGAATACTTGGACATTAAGCACGGCCCTATGGAGCCGCTGCAGTCCTTTGACTCCATGAGTGTGAGCGGCGACATGCTGAGCGGCTCCCTGGAGGGCTATCCTACCCCGCCCACCTCCACACTGGAGACGGCGACGCAACGGGGGCGT
>JACEEZ010010772.1:50000-52500 GCA_016584305.1 Chionoecetes opilio | reverse complement strand
TTCTTCCTTTGCCCCCCAACGCTTTCTTTCACCCCCTTAAGCTGGTCATTACGCCCCTTCCCGTCCGTCTCTGTTCGTCCTCTTTTCGCCTCTTCGCGTTCTTCTAGTACTAATTATGGTTCTCTCGCCCTGCAGATGTGCCCTACGAGCCTCGCCCGCCGATCCAAGAAGGTAATGTGCTAATCTTGTGTCCATCCCTTGTGTTGTGTGTGTGTGTGTGTGTGTGTGTGTGTGTGTGTGTGTGTGTGTGTGTGTGTGTGTGTATGTGTGTGTTGTCCAAGTGAGGTGTAAAAGGATATTGTGGCTTTACTCCATTAAGACCCCCCCCAAAAGAATGATGAAAATAAATCGGAAAAAAAATGTGTTGCAGACTGAAACGAGAATACAATAAAATGATGCTGGATTTTTTTTTTGGTGTCCGCCAAGTGAATAACCTTTCCCATAAAAAAAAATTGGTATACCATGTTTTTTTTTTGTCGGTTCATAGTTATAAAATATATATATTAGCCTATAAGTTATATGCTCAATTACTGAATGATGTGTTCTTCTACGTCTTTAGTTTTGTCTGTTATTTTTGCACAATATATGCAGTTTCGTTTGTTATTTCATCAAGTTATAATTTTCCTTTCCATTCCGAAGTTTTTTTTGTTAACTCGAGTTCAAAGAAAATTTCTGTGCAATTTGGGACGAACATCTATTTTGCTTGTTTTCCTTTTGCGGGACTTGACTTGTGTATGTATTGTTGAAGGAGGGAGGGAGTGGAGGAAGGGGGGGAGGGAGTCGGGCCTTATGTTCCTTGTTTTCTTTCCCACGGCCTTGCAACCTCATCGAAGTTTTCTTTGGCCTCACAACAGATTTGAATTTTATCGCTCTGTGTTGCAGCCCGACGGTCTCGCGGAGGTTGTAGTGGTTGTGGTGGTGGTGATGGCGGTGGTGACGGTGGTGCCGGTGGTGGTGGTGGTGGTGCCGGTGGTGACGGTGGTGGTGGTGGTGGTGGTGGTGGTGGTGAGCGCCTCGGGGCTAAGATGTTGACCAGGTTGTTTGTGGCCGTTTGGGCTTAAAAGTTGTGCTGAGCCCTTTAGGGGAGTCAAATTTCTTAAAGATGTTATGACGTCGGACCGGCTTAAACTGGCAGTCTGGGTGAAGTCGCCTGAGGCCTCCAGCTGTTTACAGTGGTGCCACATTCTCAAATTTATTTATCAATACGTGTAGATATATTTTGTGATGCCTTTTACAATCATCACAAAAGTTATGCTCAATTATTTTCAATATATGGCAATAGTGCATTCCTGAGCTGCCCTACCCGAACTGCCAGTTTAAGCCGGTACGAATATAGTGTGAGTTTGTATGTGTGTGTGTGCGTGTGTGTGTGAGTGTGTGTGTGTGTGTGTGTGTCACAGTGTGTGTGTGTGTGTGTGTGTGTGTGTGTGTGTGTGTGTGTGTGTGTGTGTGTGTGTGTGTGTGTGTGTGTGTGTGTGTGTGGTGTGTGTGTGTGTGTGTGTGTGTGTGTGTGTGTGTGTGTGTGTTTGTTTGTTTGTTTGTTTGTGTGTTGTACCTGGAGTATACATGGCAGTATCAGACAGCAGGTAAAACTGTCTCAGACTGATCTGCTGTCGCGACCAGACCTTCACCTCTCCGTTACTGGCTTGCTTGTTCTCATCCACGTTTTTTCGTCCTCCGATGTCTTACACGTTGCTGCTGCTGCCCAGGTGTCCCCGCTGTAAGGCACTGGAGGCGTTGTGTCTGTGTCTTTTTTATATGTTTAGAAAAATATCAGTTTCGTATAGGCTTTTACTCATCTATTCAGTTTTGGTTAGTCTGTAGCATCTCACAACAGGCCCGAGAAAAAGTGTTATGAGGAAGAATTTCACTATACGCGATGAGCCTCACAACTTCCATCACAACAGTACCTTCAGCCTTTCCTCATCCCTTTGTGAAAGACTCCTTACATGAACAACAGATGCCGTAAAGATTAAGGTGAAGTAGGTAACGAGAGACTGGAAAGACTAAGGAAGGATGAGATCAACAATTCTGTACGTGGCGTTGTATACACAGACTCATGGAGGCGTTAAATATGCTAATGAGATAGCTAAGAGCAGCGAGTTTTCCGGGGCAAGACAACCGCAGGCGTAACATTGAAGAATAGAAGAGAGGCCCAGAAAGTAAAAGAACACTGTAAGACAAAAGACAGCCTCTGGGGAGCGTCTAGGCATCCGCACAGCATTCCTCAAGGGTATAATTTGAATGTTGGACGAGAAGCAGTGTGCGATGCCGAGCTACGCAGACGTCCCTCCCCATTAACGTCCAGGCTCCCAAAACGCCGACTCAGGCTCTCTAACTATGATTGACTGGGACACTGAAGGCTGTAGGTACCATCCCCTTAATCTCCAGACCTACAGAAGGTCTGGGGATGTCGTGTGCTGCTCCTGCGTCATATCACGTCTTGCAGCAGTCGAATTACCCCCACATAGGAACACGAGTATCTCACGAAGAATAGGAA
>JACEEZ010010772.1:30000-40000 GCA_016584305.1 Chionoecetes opilio | reverse complement strand
CCTCCTCCTCCTCCTCCTCCCCCCTCCTCCCCTCCTCCTCCTCCCCTCCCCTCCTCCCCATTCTCCTCCTCCTCCTCCTCCTCCTCCTCTCGCCGGGATGAAACCCCTAACTGCCGAACAACTTAAAATAGGGTGTTGGCCAAGCAAAGGGAAAACCGGGGGAGGGGAGAATGGGGGAGTGGGGAGGAAAATTAAAGGGAAAAGAGGGGAGGGAGAGAAACGTGTAGGCAGGGATTGTGGTGCTGGAAAGGGAGGGGAAGGGAAAGGAGGGACTGGGGGTGAAAGGGATAAAGGGTGGGGGGAGAGGAGAGAGAAGAGGAGGTTTGAGGGGAGGGCGAGAGAGGAGAGGAGCGAACGGAGAGAGAGGCGGAAGATGGACAGGAGGGTCGGCTTCTGGGAGGAAGAGGAAGGGGAGGTAGAGGTCTAGAGAATCAGAGGAGGAGGAGAGAGAGTAGAGAGGAGACGAGATGAGAGATTGAGAGGGGAGAGGAAGAAGAGAAGGAGGGCGAGTAGGAAAGAGTAGAGAGTGTAGAGAAGAGAAGGGAGAGACGAGAAGAGAGGAGGGGTAGAAGAGAGGGAGAGCAGCGGGGCGAGAGACAGGGAGAGAGAGAGGAGAGAATGGCAAGACGAGAAGGATGAGAGGGATGAGAGATGATGAGAGCTGAGAGCGGAGAGAGAGATTAGGGGATAGACGAGACTGGTTGGGGAACGAGGAAGGAGTGGAGGAAGATGGGGGGAGAAAGGAGAGTGAGAGAGGGGGAGAGATTGCGAGAGAGGTAGAGAGGATGGAGAGAAGAGAGAGTAGAGGAGGAGATGAAGATGGAGAGAGAGGAGGGTAGATGATGAGAGAGTAGAGCGAGAGGGTGGGGAGAGGCTTAGAGAAGAGGGAGGGACGGGGGAGAGGAGTTAGAGAGAGAGAGAATAAAGGCGAGAGTGAAGAGTTTGGTGAGGGAGGGAGGAGCTGAGGAGATTGGATCGAGGAGGGAAGGAGAGAGAGGAGAGATGTGAGATGGTGAGAGGGAGGTGAGGGAGAGGGAAGAGGAACGAGAGATGTAAGAGAGGCGGAGGGGGAGCGAGGATTTAGAGAAGAGAGAGAGCGGGAGGTGAGACGGCTAGAGAGGAGGAGAGGAGCTGAGAGATTTAGAGAGATGGAGGAGGAGGGGAGGAGAGAGATGTGAGAGATCGCCTGATCGAAGGGGAGAAGAGAGGAGAGAGGGAGAGAGGATGGGAGGCGAGAGAGGAGAGAGGTAGAGTGAGAGAGGAGGTGACGGGAGGTCGGAGAGATGAGTCGAGAGAGAGAGAGTGGGTAGTGGTATGGTAGAGGAGAGGTGGAGAGAAGAGGGACGGGAAGGGAGGAGGAGGGAGAGAGAGCGGATAGATGTTGTGAGGAGAGATGAGGAGAGAGGAGCGGGAGAGAGAGAGAGAAAGAGAGATGAGCGAGGCTGGCGAATAGATGATGCGTAAGAAGCGAGACGGGATGAGAACGAGTGTGAGAGCATGATGGAGGTGGAGCCAAGACGAAAGGAGAGGAGGAGAGAGAGGAGAAGAGGAGGGGAGAAGAGGGAAGAGAAGAGGGGGGTGGGAGAGGAGGGGCGACTGAAGAGAGAGCGAGAGAGTGGATAGAAGAGAGGAACACGAGAGAGAGAGAGAGAAGCAGGAGCGTGGTGAGCGAGAGAGAGGGAGAAGATTTGATGAGGAGAGGGAGATGAAGCGAGGAAGATGGGAGAACGAGAAGAGACAGATGTGAGGGAGAGTGAGAGGAGTACGAATGAGAGGAGGAGGGTAGGGAGGCTGAGGGGAGAAGAGAGGAGGAGAGAGATGAAGAGGAGAGAGATGCGAGAGGAGAGAGAAGTGAGGACGAAGTGAGAGGAGGAGACAGGAGAGAGTAAAGGAGTAGGGATGATGGCTGAGAAGCGAGGAGGACCGAGAGAGAAGAAGAGATTACAGTGAGCATATTGAGGAGAGGACGATGGAGGAGAGATGAGGCTGAGGAAGGATAGGAGAGAGCGAGACGAGAGAGAGAGAGAGAGAGATGGTTGTGTTATGGAGACGAGAGATGAGAGTGGAGAGTGACGAGAGCCGAGATGGAGAGAGACGACGCTGGGACTTTCGACGACCCGTGCAAGAGACACGAGTTAGAAAGCTGACCGAGAGCAGAAAAGTGTGGCGGGGGATGAAAGGTGGCGTTCACTCCCGGAGATGATGAAGATCGATGAGAGGAGCTTGTCCCTAGGGAACCGCTGGAAGGGACTGTATGAGATCCGGTCTTCTAGACCGTCGGAGGAGGAGCAAAGGGATCGAGAATGTACCGAGGCTGGAATACGATCCAGGGTGAGTTCTTCTTCGGAGAGAGCTGAGTTGAGTGGAGGTGGACGAAGTGGTGGGAGAAGAGAGGACTAGGCAGGGAGGCGATGGATGGTAAGAGAGGGACGAACCAAGATAGAGTTGTCGGTGTGAGAGAGCGGGCGTCTGAGAGAAAGATAGAGGGGCGGCTGGGCTAAGAGTTGGGATCTGAGGCTAGAGAGAAGAAAGCGGGAAAGGAGAGGAAGGGTTCGAGCAGAGAGAGCGACTGTGTGAGATCGAACGAGAGATAAAAAAAAAAAAAAAAAAAAAAGCAAGGAGGGATTGTGGACTTAAAAAAAAAATGGAATATTCTGAAAGGAAAAAATGACAGGAAAGAGTATGATTCCGATAACGATAAAAAACATACATGCTTTTATAGCCCGCTTTTTCTGTTTTGTTTTGGCCTTGCGTTTTTCAATGTGTAGGTTATTTGAAAAAGTGGATTTTATGATTGAAATTTAGCTCTATTCCCATGTCGCATCAATCCTTTGTTTGCAATTATTATTCATCGAGATTGATTAAAAAAATATAATTGAAGTAAAAAAAATTGAAAGAATAAAAATGTAAATGAATGTAATAGATATAGACTTCCCAGATATCGCCAGTCGGAGAGAAATTTCTTTTTCATCAAAATGTTCATGCAACCAAACAAAACCGACGAAAATAACAAACACAGTGCAACAAAATGACAAGTAAACAAGCAAACATACAAGTGTAATACATATGAAAACATTAAAACATCAGATATAATAAACAAAATGCAATGAAAGCAAAGCAAAGAGAAAGAAGAGGAAAATGCAATTAGAGAACGAAGAAGAGAAGGGAATGTGGAAAGTGTTTAGAGATCGGAGGTGACAAAAAAAAACAAAAAAAAAAAACAAAACAAAAAAAAAGAAAAATATGAAGGATTTCTTAGGGAGTGAAGACGTAGAGAAGAGAGAGCAGATGAGCCTCTCAAGTCCCGACTTGACTGCGAGAGAGAGGGAAGCTCGGCCGAGGAGTGACACGGGCGAGGTTTGCATGGATGGGGGGGGGGGAGGGAAGGAGGAGGAAGAGGGCGGAGCGAGGCCCCGATGAGAGATAGACTGATGGGGAGAGAGGACGTAGAGATGACGAAGACGGGTGAACGTGGAGCGAGAGGAGGCTTGAGATGATGGGATCGGTGAGGGAGGGTAGGAGATTTTAGATGGAGGAGCGCGAGGGCGATGATAGGGAGGGGAGGCGAGGTGACTCTTGGAGCGGAATATGGTTTTATGGTACGCGCCGAGAGAGCGAAAGCCGGTGAGGACCAGGGTGGACGGAGGAGCATAGGAGCAGTGTGAGGGGGAGGTCGATGACAGAAATCGAGGAGTCGAGACGAGAAGATTGCGGGGTCGGCGGATTGGGGGATTCGCGGATACGGCATGAGGGATGGACGAGAGGATGGCCGCGGAGAGGAGTGATGTGGAGAGGTATTTGACGGATGGATGGAAAGGGGGGAGCTACCGCCGGGTAGGAGGATGGCGATGACGGAGGGAGTCGGACTGTGAGAGGAGGAGCGAGAGTGACGGGAGAGAGATTAACTG
The DNA here is from genome assembly GCA_016584305.1 of Chionoecetes opilio. Taxonomy (NCBI): domain Eukaryota; kingdom Metazoa; phylum Arthropoda; class Malacostraca; order Decapoda; family Majidae; genus Chionoecetes; species Chionoecetes opilio. Next base: position 36,092 of record JACEEZ010010772.1, on the reverse strand, counting down.
AAGACGAAGAGTTAATGCGAGAGAATCAGAGAGAGCGGAGTGGGATTGGGAGAGGCTGGGAGGGGACGTCGCTGACGGTGGCGGGACGGGAGAGACTGAGGAGAACGAGAAGCGGAGAAAGCAGATGATGGACCGAGAGAGAGGATACGAGACCCTGAGAGAGGTGGAGAATAGAGACGAGAAAAGAGAGAAGAGAGGGATTAAGGGAGCAGGAGAGGAAGAGAGAGGTATTGTGGTGTGCCTCGCGTGAAAGTTGCAGGACGAAAGTTGCAAAAGCTATTGGAAATCGAGTGGGAAAGGTAACGACAGGTAGCTTGTTGAAGGGAGGGGGAGAGGCAGGTGCGGGAAAAAATAGGTGGTGGTTTAAATTCAACTTTTGGAACGAGGGAGCCAGGCATTTACAAGGATTGAGAGATGAGAACGAGGAGAGAGAGAGAGTGGGATGAGAAGAGAGCCTTTGAAGTGGGGATGACTGCGAGTATGAGGAGAGGATGAGAGAGAGCCTGAGATGAGGATGGCGATCCTCTTGAGGAGTAGAGACGAGATGATATTTAGAGAGAAGATGACGAGATCCACTAGCGAGCGAGCGAACCCCTTCTAAATAGTTCCTTCAACCCTTCCCATGGCGAGCGATGAGAGAGAGACGATGAGAGAGGAGAGAGGAGAGACCGGCTTGTCGAGAGCAAGGAGGAGAGAGAAGAGAGAGGAGAGATGAGAGAGAGAGCAGAGAGAGAGAGAGAGTATATCATTTCGGATTTCGACTTGTTGAGAAATTGCTTTAATTGATGTAATCCAAGAGTCTGTTACAGGTGATTAAGCAGACAGAACAAACAGGTTAATTAATATTGTTTGTGTGTGCGTGCGTGTGTGTTGTATTATTAGCCTAATGCTGCAAAAAATGGATAAAAAGTAATAGAAAGGGCATTTATCAGTTTTTTCTAAAGACTTCATTTTTTTCCTATTTTTTCCCTCTTCCTTTTCCACTTCCTCCTTCTTTCTTTGATCCTTTCCTCCTCCTCCTCCTCCTCCTCCTCCTCCTCCTCCTCCTCCTCCTTCCCCCCCATCCATACATCACTTGCCAATCTATTTCCCATTCACACCATACCTTTCAATCTTCTTCCTTCTCCTACGTCACTACCCTCCCTTTAACCCCACCCTCTCCCCTCATCCCTCCAACCCCTCCTCCTCCATTTCCTCCCCTTCCCTTCCCCGACCATATGAAATCCCCCACATCCATGTATCAAGGAGTTCTTGTTAATAGTAAGGAAACATATAGATTAGAATTTTTAGATAGATATGAATAGATAGATGAAGATAGAGAAGGAGAGAGTAGAGGGAGGAGGGGGATCGGAGAGAAGCGAGGATGAGAGAGGAGAAGGAGGAGGGGAGAGAGGGAGGGATGAGGGAGAGAGAAAAGAGAGGATGAGAGGAGAGGGGCTGGATGAGAGGACTTGAGACCTGAGACGGGAGACGACGAGACGAGAGAAGAGAGAGCGAGAAGGGAGTGAGAGAGGAGAGGGAGTGAGAGAGAGAGACGGACCCGAGAAGAGGAGAGAAAGAGAGAAGGAGAGGACTGAACCGGCAGAGCGAGAAGAAGAAGTTGAGGAGGAGAAGAGAGAGAGAGCGAGGACGAGAGGAAATTGAGCAGAGAGCTAGAGAAGAAAGGGGGAGCCCGGACGAATGAGTTCCTCCTGAAGGGAGAAGGAGTAAGGAGAGACATGAGAAGGAGCGAAGGAGTATGTAAACCAGACGTAGAACGAGGAGACGTATGGAAGTGCGGAGAGATGAGGGAGGGGAGATGAGGGGATTCGACGACGGAGTGACGTCTTTATTGCGATGATGGGAGTAGAGCGTCAGTGACATTGATGAGCGAGGAGGAGGGTTTGGGAGAGAGTGAGGGGAGACGACAGAGGGGGGAAGAGGGTGGGAGATTGACCTGTAACGAGAAGACTGGACTTAGAGTAGGGGAGAGGAGTGAGGAGAGTGAGAAGGAGGAGTGAGAGAGAAGGAGACAGAGGAAAAAAAAAAAAAAAAAAAAAAGAGGGAAGGGTTTAATGAAGGCAAAAATTTTGTCCTTTTCTGGTCAACTGAGAATTTAACACATTGATTATTTGCCTTGGCCATTGTTACCTCACCCCCCCTTGCTCCCACCTTCTCAAAAAATAACCTCCCCATCTCGCCCTCCTCTTACTCTACTATGCTTCTTCCCTCCCCCCACCTCAATGGAAGGCCCCCCCCTTCTCACCCCTACACTCCCCACCTCCACCTCAAGGGGGGGAAAAGAAAAATAGAAAAAGCCCCCCCATCTAAGCCTACTTTGCCACCCCCCCCCCCTCCACCTCAAGAACGCGGAACCATTAAGGTAACGAGCATGTGACGTCACTAGCCTGGAGGAAACACGACCACCTCTGAGGACAATTACATCCCCCTTGCCAAGCCTTCCTTCCTGACGAGGACTGCCTTCCTCTGTGTCCCCCCATTAGTTACCCTGTGATGGGGGTAGGATGTGGGGAGTAGGGGGATGTTGGTGTGTTTATATTAGGCCTATTAGGGGAAGGTTCGGTGTATTTTTGGGCTGTTTCTATAAGTAGCCTACCTTTTTTTCCTTAGTTCTTCATCGTCTTCGTCATTTTTTTATCTTTTTCTACACTTTTTGTATAATGTTATCTTTTTCTATATTTTTCTTCTCTTCTTTCTTCTCTATCTTCATTTTCTCTGGTGGTAATTTTTGTATTTTTTCTTTCATCTTTCTATTCCCCTACGCCTCTCCGTTTTCTTTTTTCTTTCTTTTTTCTTCGTCTTACATGTAGTATTCATGTTGTCATCTCCTTTAATTGTTTACTGTACTCCCTTTCTTCCTTCCTTCCTTCCTTTTATCATTCATCCTTCCTTCCTTCCTTCCTTCCTTCCTTCTTCCTCCATCTTTCCTTCCTTCCTTCCTTCCTTCTTTCCCTCCCTCCTTCTTTCATTCTTTCTTCCCTACATCGTTCGCTTCCTCTCCTCTACCAACCTTCCTTCCCTCTCTTCTTTCCTCCCTCCCGCCAACTCGACCTATTCTTTGAAACTCTAGTCTTATTCATTTTCACCCTTTCTCCTCGCCGGCATCCTCCTCCCGCCTGGCCTCTCTCCCACCCTTTCTTCCCGCACTCTTCCCGCTCAAGGAACACGGAGACGCCATAAACTGTTGGCCCGAGGGAGGGAAGGGAGAGAGGGAGAGAACAAAACACTGAATAGGATAACTTTGGGTTTCCTCAATGCTTTTTGGTGATAAAATTTAGTTCATATCCCTAGTAAATTTTTTTTTTTTTGTTTTGTTTTTCATATTTTTATTGTGTTATTTTTGCTGTTTGTATTTGAGTTTGATTTTGGTATGCATGAGTGAGAATCTTTGTTTTGTGTAGGGAACAAACACACACACACACACACACACACACACACGCACACGCACACGCACACGCACACGCACACACACACACACACACCCACACCACCCCACCCACCCACCCACCCGCCCACCCACCACCACCCACCCACCCACCCATCACCCAACCCACCCACCCACCCCACCACCCACCCACCCACCCACCCACCCAACCACCCACCCACCCACCCACCCCACCCACCCACCCCACCCACCCACACACACACCACACACACACACACAACAACACAACACACACACACCCACACACACACACAACACACCAACGGTAGTCACAGTTGTTAAGGGATAGCACAACAAGAAGTACCGGGTGCGATCCCCGAGCGGAGCGGAAAACAGATGGGTTGTTTCCTTTAAACCGAAGCCCCTGTCAACCCAACAGTTGAATGCGTACCGGGTGTTAGCCGGGGTTTGTGACTGCTCTCCGGGGTGCTGGCTTCCCGGCCAACACAAGACACTAATGATGAATGAAAAAAAAAAAAAAAATGCTTGATTGGAGACGGGGGACCTACGAGCATTGCTCTGGCCCTGTAAAAACAACTAGATGAATACAACTAGATGAATACACCACACCACACACACACCACACACACAACACACACACACACACACACACACACACCACACACACACACAGACACAACACACACACACACACACACACACACCACACATCACACCACGCACACACACACGCATACACATTAAGACACGCCTTGTTCTTGTTTCGTTATGTGTGTGTTGTTTGTGTGGTGTGTGTGTGTGTGTTGTGTGTGGTGTGTGTGTGTGTTGTGTGTGTGTGTGTGTTGTGTGTGTGTGTGTGTACTTTTGGGTGTGTTGTGTGTGTGTAAGGTAGGGCTACGTATGTACGTGTGTCAGAAGATAGATGAAACATGAAGGGGTGAAATTGATGCCAACGGGCCCATTTTAAGGCCAAAAGAAGATGGATTATTGTTTATCAAAAATATTTTTCTGAACTTTTAATGCCGTAATAATATAATTTGCATGATCCTTTTTCTTCGTGCATAAGGTGTTCGTCCCTTCGACCTTTAACACACCAAAGATGAATAAACAGACGATTTCTTCTTCTTCTCCTTCTTCCTTCTCCTTCTCTTGCCTCTCCCTCTGTCTCCCTCGTCTTCTTTCCCTTCCCTTTCTTCATCTTTACCTCCTTTTATCCACCCCTCTACACTCTTACCTTTGCCTTCCGTATCCCTTACCCTCCTCATCCGTTTTCCATTTCCTTCTCTCCCCCTCCGCTCACGATCTCCACTTTCCTTCCTCTTTCCTTCCCTCCTCTCTTTCTCCCTCCTATCTCCTCCATTTGCCTAGGTCCCTCCTCCTCCCCGCCTCTCTCCTTTCTCCTCTCCTCCTCCTCGAACACTTACTATTATCCCAAAAGGTGGAGTGTAACATTTTCTGCAACGAATAAATATCTTTGGACGTCTTCCATTACACCTTCATCCGCCTCTTCCGTGATACTACCTTCTCCCTCCCCTCCCTTCCTTCCTTCCTTCCTTCCTTCCTTCCTTCTCCTTCCTTCCTTTCTTTCTTCCTTCCTTCCTTCTCCTGCCTTCCTTCCTTCCTTCTTTCTCATTCCTTCCTTCCTTCCTTCTCCTTCCTTTCTTCCTTCCTTCCTTCCTTGCGTGCTTGCTTCCTATTTCTTTTCCTCATCTCCCGCCTAGATTACCTTACCTCCTCATCTTCCATATTATCTTCATTTCCTCCACAGTATTTGATGTAATATTGTGATAGGTGCTAAAAAATACTCTCTCTCTCGCTACTCTATTCTCCGCATCTCTCTACTCTCTCAGTATCGCGAGAGATATCTAGCCCTACTCTCTCCTCTCTCTATACTCTCTCTCGAACTCTGCTCTCCGGGTCATCTCTCATTACTCCTCTCTTCTCTCTTCTCCTCGCCTCTCCTCTCTCTATCATCTTCACGCTCGGTCGTCGTTTGTTTCTTCTTCTCCCCCCCTCTCTCTCTCTCTCCTATCTTCTCTCTACTCTCTCTCTCTCTCTTCTCCTCTCTCCTCTTCCCGTCTCTCTCTCTCTCTCTCTCTCTCTCTCTCTCTCTCTCTCCTCTCTCTCTCTCTCTCTCTCTCTCTCTCGCTCTCTCTCTCTCTCTCTCTCTTATCTCTCTCTCTCTCTCCTCTCTCTCTTTGTTGCTCGCTCTTCTCTCTCATCTCTCTCTCTCTCTCTCTCTGGTAGAAATGCATTTGTATTCTTGACCTTTGTGACAAATATAATGCACATAGTCAATTAACCTTGAGATTCAAACTGTATGAGAGGGCGAGAGAGAGAGAGAGAGAGAGAGAGAGAGAGCCACAGAGAGAGTGAGATAGCAAGAGGAGACGACGAGGAGCAGGATGGGAGAGAGAGTGAGAGGAGGAGACGACGAGAGGAGAGAGATGAAGAGAGAGAGAGAGAGAGAGATGAGAGAGATGAGAGAGAGAGGGATGAGACGAGAGAAGATGAGAGAGAGAGAGAGAAAGAGAGAGAGAGTGGAAGGGATAACAACATTTTACCCATGGCGCTTGACATGCACATAAATGTAAGTTTACTTTTATCTTCCTCTCCTCCATTAGGGTTTGTATCAGATTTTTCCCTTCCCATAATTCACTTAATAACACACTCTCACGTCTCTCTC
>JACEEZ010010772.1:0-2500 GCA_016584305.1 Chionoecetes opilio | reverse complement strand
TGCTGCCCTTCCATTCCTTTCTTTACCCTTCCATCCCTCTCCTTCCCTTCCATCCCTTTCCATCCCTTTCCTGTCCCTTCCATCCTTTTCTTTACCCTTCCATCCCTCTCCTTCCCCTTCCATCCCTTTCTTTACCCTTTCATCCCTTTCCATCCCTTTCCATCCCCCTCCTTCCCCTTCCATCCCTTTCCTTACCCTTCCATCCCTTTCCTGCCCCTTCCATCCCTTTCCTTCCCCCCTCCATCCCTTTTCTGCCCCTTCCAATCTCTCTCCTTGAATTAACAGGACGATTAGGTAGGTAAATGGCGATGTAAAGGAAGGACAAGGCGCGGACAACGGTGTAGGGACTGGTAATGAACGGTGAGCAAAGAACTTTTCACCGTAAAGTAATGGTTGTAGTTTGTGTGTGGATGGACGGATGGAGATTGAAGGTGTGTGTGTGTGTGTGGGTGGGTGGGAGAGAGGGTGGGCGTGTGTGAGTGTGTGTTTGTGTGTGTGTGTGTGTGTGTGTGTGTATGTGTGGGTGTGAGTGTGTGGGTGTGTGGGAGGGTGGATAGGTGAGTGCTAGGAAAACATGTGCCAAAAGCTGATCTATATTCCTCTCTTCCTTCTTTATTTTCTGCTCTTCCTCCTCTTCCTCCTCTTCCTCCTTATTTTCCTCCTCCTCCTCCTCGTCCTCTTCCTACTTTCTCTTTTTTTTACTCAACTTTTCTATTATTATACATTCCGAAATTACATAAACACACAATAATAGAAATAATAATAATAACAATAATAATAATAATAAAGGAAATAGCGATAATAATAATAATAATAATAATAATAGCAATAATGAAAATAATTATATAACAAAACAATAATAACAATAATATACGAAGGGAAAAAACTCTTAAACTTATCAATAAAACTTTTTAGGATTGCTCGTGAATTTCATCCCGTTTTCTTTCACTGTGTTTTCGGCAAGACGTGACGCCGCGGCTGTCAACAAAGGAATCCCAGAACTGTGACGGGATTCTCCTGTGATGCCTTGTGACGTGTTTACCCAAGCGTCTCGTGGGAAGAAAATTTATGGACCTCTAGGGGCGCCACATCGCTTTTTTATGCATGTGTGTGTGTGTTGTGTGTGTGTGTGTGTGTGTGTGTGTGTGTGTGTGTGTGTGTGTGTGTGTGTATGTGTGTGTTGTGTGTGTGGTGTGTATAGGGAAATATTACATACTAGTCAAAGCTATTCATCTTCTTTAAAACCTCGAAAATGGCAGGCAAAAAGAGAGAGAGAGAGAGAGAGAGAGAGAGAGAGAGAGAGAGAGAGAGAGAGAGAGAGAGAGAGAGAGAGAGAGAGAGAGAGAGAGAGAGAGAGAGAGAGAGAGAGAGAGAGAGAGAGAGAGAAAAAAAAAATGAAAAAGTAATCTCAAACTGAAAAATTAGATGAAGTGAAAAAGATATTGAAGGAATAAGAAAAACGGAGATGCGAGATAAAATTAAGAAAGAGGGAAGTAGGAGGAAGGAGAGAGGAGGAGGAGGAAGAAGAAGAGGTGGACTACTCATTATGCCAGTGAGCGAAGTGCTTGCATCCACACTCCACATAGCTATCTAATGAATGTGGAGTGAGTGGATGAATTATAAACGCGGTCAGTGCTTGGAATAATGAAATGTGGGACGCAGCTACTCGCCCTGGGGACACCTGGTGGATTAAAGGTGGAAGTAAATGCGAAGGTGGATAATAACGAAGGTGTAAGGAAGCAGATGGATAATGAGAAAGGTTTAAGGAAGATGGATAAATGAGGTGTATGGGAGAAAGTGGATCAAGAAGTGGTACTATAGAAAATGAATAAAGATGGATTATAATGAATGGAAGAGTGAATGGTAGAAAAAAAAATAGGCAAAAAGCGAAATAAAGAATAATATTTGCTATTTGATGATTGGAGAGAGATAAAGAAAGGGTGAATAAGAAAGATAGTTATATGAATAAATTTAGAGAATAACAAAGGAATAGAGGAGAATGTGGATGATAAGAAATGATATGGAGGAATGTTGATGTTTAAAAGACAGATGAAGAGAAGAAGAAAGTTAGAACATAAATGGATGAAAAAGGGATACCAATAATGTGATAATTTAGGTAGAGTGGCGACAGAATTGGAGGAAAAAAGAGAAAAAAAAGAACATGAGAAAAAAAATTAAACATAAAGAAAAACATTAGAAAAAAATTGAAAAAGGTAAAATAAAAAAATAATAAAAAGATAAAATATAAGAAAAAAATTATAAAAACATAAAACATAAGAAAAATAAACACGAAGGAGAGAGTAATGGCGACGGTTACCGAGGCACAACTTGATGATGTGGAAGTTTATTTTGTTTGTTTATGTTCTTGTTTGTGTAGTTGTTTGTGTGTAGAGCGTTTCAGGACGACATTAATCATGTATGCATGTGTACTGCCTGGTGGATTACACACACACACCAAAAACACACACCCACAACACCCCAACACCCACACACACACACA
>JACEEZ010010771.1:0-13293 GCA_016584305.1 Chionoecetes opilio | reverse complement strand
TTTTTTTTATGAATTATATGTATAAATATTTTGCCACTAAGTTTTTTTTTATGCTTTAAATGAAACAATAAAGAAAGTAAGAGAGAGAGAGAGAAGAGAGAGAGAGAGGGAATAATTCAGGCAGATTTAAAACCACCATATAATCATAGTAAATTATATTCATTAATTTTTCATCATCATCATCATCATCAGTATCCTCATTCCTGTCCCACTCAGACATAAACAGAGAGACTACATTTTTTTGACACAAATTATGTCCATGTATTTGTAGTGAAATGTTTTAGTGCCTAACTACCACTACCACTACCACTACCACTACCACTACCACTACTACTACTACTACTACTACTACTACTACTACTACTACTACTACCACTACTACTACTACTACTACTACTACTACTACTACTACTACTACTACTACTACTACTACTACTACTACTACTACTACTACAATATACCTCCACCGCCTCTTTATTTGCGGCGGGTACGCCATAGCCCCACCTCGCTATTGACTGTGGCATACCACCACCACCACCACCACCACCACCACCACTACTACTACTACTACTACTACTACTACTACTACTACTACTACTACTACCACTACTACCACTACTACTACTACTACTACTACTACTACCACTACTACTACTACTACTACTACTACTACCACCACTACTACCACTACTACTACTACTACTACTACCACTACTACTACTACTACTACTACTACCTCTACTACTACTACTACTACTACTACTACTACTACTACAATATACCTCCACCTCCTCTTTATTTGCGGCGGGTACGCCATAGCCCCACCTCGCTATTGACTGTGGCACCACCACCACCACCACTACCAGCAGCAGCCAACAAGGACAAGCTGAGGGGGGCAGAGGCAGGCTGACAATCAGACCAGTTCATTATAGTCTAGGCGATTGGTGCAAAAATTGCTCAGATGATAAAAGCATGAAACTTGGCACAAATATCCGTCACATCATTCTTAATATTTTCAGGGGTAGAGCCAACGCAAACTGTTATTAGCATAGCAACGGTTGCTAAGCAACATTTTCCCTAGCAACCAGTATATATGATGCCTTCAGACCAATTTTACTGAAAAATTGTAATGTATTTCAATATCTGCAGCTTTGCTCTTAATACTTACACCACCCTGGAGTAGATGACATATGCATAACATAGCAACAGTTGCTAGACAACACATTTTCCAATCAATACTTTACCAACAGTTTAAAGGCACAGACCAGAGAAAAGCGTGCTATGGGTTCTAGTCAACGTAGGCGAGTTGAGGTGTCCAGCCCCGTACCAAAGAACTGGCAGCAATTTCTTCGCTTGAATAGCAACAAGATAGAATTGTTCAAACTTCTGAATGATGAGTTGATGGCGAGTGCATCAGCAGAGAATCCTCTAGTTGTTACCGATGGTGTGAATGTACTCTGTGTGCCTGCACGGGACACAACCAGCATTGCTCCCTGCAACCATGAGGAAGCAGATTCCAGGATCATGGTACATGTTGCTGACGCTGTTAGGCAAGGCTTTCATAAGATCCTCGTTCGGACAGTAGATACCGATGTAGTTGTGCTAGCAGTAGCGACTGTGCAGCAGTTAGGAAGATTAGAATTATGGATTGCATTCGGAAGTGGCAAGAACTTTCACTACATCCCAGCTCATGAGATATGTGCTTCCCTCGGCCCACATAAATCATTGGTACTTCCGATGTTCCACGCTTTCACAGGCTGCGATACGGTGTCGCAGTTTGCCCAAGTTGGAAAGAAGACTGCATGGAAAGTGTGGGAGACACATGATGAACTCACTGAAGCCTTCTATGAGTTGCATAGTGCACCGGAACAAATCTCTGAAAAGGCTGAGGCTTCTCTAGAGTACTTCACCATCCTTCTCTATGACAGGACAGCGACATGTACCTCCATCAACGAAGTCAGAAAACTTCTATTTACACGCAAAGGGCGTCAGATGTCAGCTCTTCCTCCCACCAAGGCTGCCTTACAGCAACATATCAAGAGGGCGGCATTGCAAGGTGGGCACTATTGGGGACGTACTACTCTGCCATATCGCCAGTTGCCCTCCCCTGCTGAGTGGGGATGGACTTGCCCAGAACAGTGGAAGCCCCTGTGGACAAACCTTCCTTAAGCCAGTGCATCCTGCCAAGAATTGCTGAAGTGTCGTTGTAGGAGCAGGTGTAGAGACTGCAAATGTGTACGAGCGCACTTGAAATGTACTGTTTACTGCACATGCAGAGGAGATTGTGATAATGCCTGAAACTATGGGGAAAGACTTGAAGCTGTTAATGGTGAGATCATACATTGTTGATACAAACGTTGTGGGGCAGTGTAATCATCATCAATAAAAAGACAATTAACAAACAAATGCTGTTTTTATCTTTTGACACCCACAGTGGCTTTAAAGCATGTCTTCCCATAGTTTGATGTTCAAAAATACACACTTTGAGTAAATAATAGCAAAGTAAACTACGGGCTGTTCCGTTTGGCTCCACCTTTGAAAATTTTTTTGGGGAAAGTAATAATTAGTAAATGAAAGAATTATAAACAATGTTCTCATCAGGTATGATTATTATTGTATATATATTTTGCCACTACAAGTTGTTTTTTTGTGCCTTTAAATTGATAAACAATAAAGAAAGTAAGAGAGACGAGAGAGGAGAGAGAGGAATAATTCAGGCAGATTTAAAACCACCATATAAGATCATCAGTAATTATATGCAATGAATTTTTCATCATCATCAGTAGCCTCATTGCTGTCCCACTCAGACATAAACAGAGAGACTACATATTTTGACACAAATTATGTCCATGTATTTGTAGTGAAATGTTTTAGTGCAATAATACTACTACCTACTACTACTAATACTACCCTTACTACTACTACACTACTACTACTACTACCCTACTTACCACACTACCACTACTTGTATCTACTACTACTATACTACTACTACTACTACTACACTACTACTACTACTACTACTACTACTACTACTACTACTACTACACTACCCACTACTACTACTACACCACTACTACTACTACTTACTACTATACTATACTTACCACTACTTACTACTATACTACTACTACTACTATACTACTAACTACTACCACCACTACAACTACTACCCACTATACTACTACCACTACTACTACTACCACTACTACTACACTACTATACTACTACTACTATACTACTATACTTACTACTACTACTACTACTACCACTACTAATTACTACTACCACTACTACTACTACTACTACTACTACCACTACTACTACTACTACTACTATACTACTACTACCATATACTACCACTACTACTACTACTACTACTACTACTACTACTACTACTACACCAACTACTACTACTACTACTACTATACTACTACCATACTACTACTACTACTACTACTACTTACTACTACCACTACTACTTAACTACTACTACTACTACTACTACTACTACTACCATAATAACTACTACTATACTACTCCCACTACCACTAATACTCATACTATACTCTACTACTACTACTACTACTACTACCACCACCACCACCACTACGTACTACCACTACTACTACTACTACTACCTACTACGACTACTACTTACTAACTACTACATACTATCACCACCACTAATACTACCACTATTACTCTACTTTTTTCATACTACAAATACCTCCACCGCCTCTTTATTTGCGGCGGGGTACGCCATAGCCCCACCTCGCTATTGACTGTGGCATCAACCTTACAACTACCCCTAAAAATTACATACATTTACTAACTAAACCCCTAAATTTACAAACCTACTCATTCCTAACCTATCCACCTTATCCCACTCTCTACCAATGTGGCCTCGCAATCGAGGTCACATGTCCGTCTTAGAAGGGAGTGGAGTATCTGTTAACCCCTGAGACACAGGAGGGCAGACCTGAGCAGGAGAAGGATAGGCGACACCTCATCCAGGCGGCGGACGGAGCTCCTTGGCTGGTGCTTCTTTACTGACATCAGTCAGCTTAGTCTGAGTAGAAGCTCTAGCCTTGGGGGCCATGCCGCAGATGTGGTGAAGACAGGGCGGAAGGTACCAATGGTCGACTGCAGGATCTGTCGCCATAGGCCCTTATCTCCCAGATCGTCCTGTGGTGGGACAGCTCGAGGGAGAGGCTCACGATGGGAGGGCGGCCATCGGGTCAAAGAACACGGATGTCCAAAAAGTCCGACTGCCCCCCCTCTGGTCCAGAATCCCCGAGCACAGATGTCCACGCGAGCCTCAGGGGCGGTATTGGCTGTCCGTACCCCCCGCAGGAGTTCCCCATCTAGATGCAGAAGGGTTGGCTCGGTGGAGCACGTTCGTGGCACACCTCCTTGAGCATGCTGGCTGTCAGGTCACTCACCTCGTCGTGCATGATACACACGAATCCCCCCTTTTTCACGTCATGGTGTGGTCTACGATGTTGGGGGATACACCACACAGGTGTTGGGGAGTCCTTCCACTGGCCAGCCATACCTCAGAGCAACGGCATCGACAAAATCTTGTTGTTGAGGTTGAAGCCCTTTGCTCTGATTGGTAGTGATGTTAGCCAGTTGGATCGCTTCCCGTCCCTGTGCGATGTGGATTTCTCACGGGTTCTGGATGCAGATGGTCGAAGGTGTTCAAGGCGGTCTTTGCCCTTGCTGCCTGTCTCGTGAGAGAATCCGTTTTCCTTTTGTCAGCGATCCCACACTTTGGCGATTCCACCTTGTGCGTCCTGAGCGATGATCATATTCCGTGAGGGACCTGGTAAGGTTGATGGAGTTGAGGTTCTCCACCTCAGCCCCCTTCTCAGGCTGGAGGTGATTCCCATCCGCCTAGTCTGAGGGAGTGCGAGCAACGCCCTCGCGTCATCCCCGGGGAGGGAGACTCAGTAAAACACTGGATGAAGGTGTGCTTTATAGATTCCTCCAGCGGTCTGAAGAGAGGGCTGATGTCCGGGATGGGCGCATGACGAAGTTCCAACGATGTTGCAGGCCATGCGTTGTAGCCGCGTAGGCTTCGTGAGGCTACGGTCTTGGCCATGGTCTGACAGGACATCAGAAACTCGTGCACCCACTCAGACACTTTCTCTCCGACGTACTCTTCTTATACTCCCTGTTCCATAAAAGCAACCCAAGTGCCGTGCCATCCTTCGTTACCACAACTCCACTGCCACTGAAGATGTTACAGCCCCGCCTAGTGCTCTGGCTGACGATGAGGAGGATTAGTCGGCGTTGGGTGTGTATCCTATGGTAGGGCATTCGGGCCTGTATTAACCCCCACCAGTGGCTTAGTCCTGTAATTTGCCGGCCCCTGACAGGTCGGTCAGCATTATGCCACCTTGCTTCACCTTGGTTTTTTCAAACGCAATCACGTCTCTTGAAGGACTGACATGCCAAGGGCCGTACATCGCCCATGGCACTGGGTCACCTTGAGTTGTTTCCTTCCCTTGTCAACACCCTAGCTTATTGCTACCACTACTATTTACATATAATAGAGGGTTCAACTATAAGTGTATCGGCGTATGTAGCCCAGGGAAGCGACACTTGATTTTTATATTATGAAGCTATTGTTTTGCTGTGATGCAGTTAAAACGCGTTTTTTGCGTCCAATAACAGAACCTTTTTTCTTCCGTTCACAGGTCTTCTTGGGCGAAGATCTCCATCATGGCGTGGATGCTGCTTCCCCTCATGCCTGTTGCCCTGCGCATACCTGGAGGTTCCCCGGCCGCCTCCTAAATCCTCCTTTGACGACAGCCATGATGCATCTTACCCACGACGCGTCGTTATGACTTCGCCAATGCCAATGGGTCTGCATCCTGGCTTCTTGTCCAGGGAATGAGGGTGATGCAGGCTGTGAGGCGTCGAGATGGTGACAAGTGTTGGTGGCAAAAGTCCTTGCTAGTGCGCGAGAGCAATGCAGAGGTCACTAGCGCCACTGCCACAAATGGTTGCTGCTCAGCAGGCGACGGCCACCCTCTCGCGTCCAGGCCTGAGGGAACCAGCACTGCCATGTGTATGAGGGAGTTCTCCAAACCATTTCCCCCGTGAATCATCTCGTAAATGACACTGTTCGGGTGTATGTGCATGCCCTGCAGTCTGAGTACGGTTAAGTCGCTGGGAGGGAGGATGTTTTTCCTCCAGCTGTCTCATGGTTCCCCTTTTGGTTGAGGGCACACACCGCCGGATCATCTCGTTGAGAGCCGCAGTGCGATGACCCGTTACCTTGTCGCATCCTAATACTACTAATACTACTACTACTACTACTACTACTACCACCACCCACTACTACTACCCACTACTACTATACTTACTACTATACTACTCTACTAATACTACTACTACTACTCTACTACTACTACTCCACCACCACTACTAACTACAACTACTACTACACTACTATACTACAGTACTCCCACCACCACTACTACTACCATACTACTACTACTACTACTACTACTACTACTACTACTACTACGACTACTACCAATACTACTACTAGTACCACTACTACCACTACTACTACTACTACGATACTACTACTACTATTACCAACCACCACCACTACTACCACCCCACTACTACTACTACTACTACTACTATACTACTACTAACTACTACTACTACTACTTACTTATAAGACACTACTACTACCCACCACCACCACTACTACTACAACTAATACTATACTACTACTCACACACCACTACCGACTACCACACTACTACTACTACTACTACTACTACTACTATACTACTACTTATAATACTACTAACCACCACTACTACTACCACTACTACTACTAACTACTACTACTACCTATACTACCACCACCACCACCATCTACTACGTACTTACTACTACTACTTACTACTTACTATACTACTACTACTACTACTACTGACGACTACCACCACCACTACTACTACCACTACTACTACTTACTACTACTACTACTACCACACTGACTACACTACTACTACTACTAATTACTACTACTACTACTACTATACTACTGTGGACCACTACTACTATACTACACCACCCACCACTACTACTACTACCACTACTATACGACTACTAATACTATACTACTACTTACTACTATACTACTACTACTACCACCACCACTACTACTACCACTAATACTAACTCCCACCACCACTATATCACTACCACTACTACTACTTACTAGCTACTACTACTACTACCACCACCACCACTACTACTACACTACTACTACTACTACTACTAACACATACTACTACACTATTACTACTACTATATACTGTAACTACCACAACCACCACTACTACTACCACTTACTTACTACTACTACCACTATACCACCACCACCAATAATACTACCACTACTACTACTACATACTACTCCTATACTACTACTACCACCACCACCACCACCACTACTACTACTACTACTACTATTACTACTAAATACTACTACTACACTCTACTTACTACTTACTACTACTACTACTACCAATACTAATACTACAACCACCACCACTACTACTACCACTACTACTACTACTAATACCTAAGTAACTACTACTACTACTACTACCTACTACCACTACTACCACCACCACCTCTACTACTACCACCATACTACTACTATACTACTACTACCACCACCAATACTACTACTACTACTGCTACTACCACCACCACTACTACTACTACCACTCTAATACTACTACTACTACTACTACTTACTACTACCACACACCACCACCACCACCACCACCACCACACCACCACCACCACCACCACACCACTATACTACTACACTATTACCACTAATACTACCACTACTACTACTACTACTAATACTATGCTACTACTACTACTCCACTTACTACTACTACTAATACTACTCGACTACTACTACTACTACTACTACACCACGCTACTACCACCACCACCACTACTACTACCACTACTACTAACTACTACTACTATACTATACTACTACTATACTACTATACTACTACTACTTACCACCACCACTACTACTACCACTACTACAATACTAAACACTACTACTACCTACTACTACTACTACTACAGTCGGCGCAAAAAAACTTAGGACGCTAAAAAACTGGGTTCGGGGAAACGTCCTTTTTTTTTTATTTGTTTGACAATTCGGTGGGAGCGATTGAATTTTTTTACGTTTTTTGTATATCTGGCAGTGCATTAGTGTTTCTGCTGTAGATTCCTCGCTCCTGCCCGCTCTGTATCTTCCAAGTCATCATAGGAAGAGGTTGTTGTGTTTGTGTTTGACGACTAGCAGACGACACACTATGGAACTCTGGGCCCATACTTATAGAGATTTTAGCAAGTGTTCTATTTGCTAACATGAAATATCACTACTAAGAGTATCAAAACGGTATAAAAATATGGAGAAAACATAAGATTAATATGAACCCTGGCCCTGAACGTGGCCACCTCTGCCCCGGCCACCCTGCTGGCGGCGGCGGGCGTCCACCCCTCACGGCAACACGCTGTCCTCCGCCTCACCTGTGCCTTCCTGAAGAAGACAGGTCAACTACCATGCCTGTAATAGCATCATAGGACATCACTACTCACCAGGGCTCATAGTGTTCCCCAAGGGATCCTCGCAGCCCTAAACAACACCAAGAAGCAAGGGTGAGTGCAGGACATGAGGAGGGGGCGCATACAGCCAAATTCCCAACATCCGACCTCCAAACATCCCACTTGTCCAAACAACCAACTTTTTTCACCACCACATTGTGTCTTGTTTTGGCCATTTATTTTACTTCGTTTTATTTAGTTTATAGAAAGCATTGATTTGTGGCTTTATTATGCATGAATTTACCTTTGGCGTCTACACTGCTCGGCCTTCAAGAGCTGGCATCTTTTATGTTCTATACATTTGTCCTTAGTTATTGGTTACTGTGATATCCGAACATCCGGACTAATTCCAATTATACGACCTACCTTCCCGGTCCCCAAAGGTGGGATAATTAATAATTAGCTGTATATTGGCAGGACTTGGAGTGAGGAGTGGGGTAAATAATTCTTTATGACGTTTCTTATTTATGATGGGTTTTTTCTTCCATTTGCTGTTTTTTTAGTCCCTTAGGTGTGAGCCTCATTGGGGTCAATTTTTAGTGTTTTTGCCCCCTGCTCTCCCACTTCCCACAAAACAAGGGCCTGGGGCCTGGGACTTGTGAATGCGGGTTTTTCGGGTTGAAACCAAATTATGGGTCTGAAACAACCGTACTTAAAGAGCCAGCTATGTGGGGGGGGGGGTAAAGTCCTAGATCTAGGTAATTTCCTTATATGTAGAGAAATTGCCTAACCAAAATTAAACCTAACCTAGCCAAAAATTTAATGTAAACCTAAATCAAATCTACCCTAAGCTAACCTAACCAAATCTAAGATAACCTAACCTAACCAATCTAATCCTAAACCTACCCAAATATAACCTACCTAACCTAACCAAATCTAGCCTAAACCTCCCTAGCGGGGGGGTGGGGGGTCTCGACACTTGGTTCACATTCTGTGAGGATCGTCAGGTTCCACACGTCTCGGACTCAGAAGAAATCCATTAATTTTCCAGAGATCTAGGCAATTTTTAACCACTCTTAACTCAAAAAAGATGTGGTTGCGAGGCATATTTGTAGCCCAGACCAAACATATCCCGCATTGCCCCAGTCCCCAAGCCTGTTTTTTGGGCGAGGGGAGTGATGGGCAAACACTAGAATAATACCCTCATTTGTTGTGCCAATGAATAATACCATAATAGGAGTGAAGATGACAATCGTCATGTGTGCACACCATTCCCTTTATTTGCAATTAAATCAATCAATCAATCATCATTGTGGGTTGTTTTGTTTACAGCTATCAGCGTGATCGCCTGAGCGGGCGAGGCCCCGAAGCCCCGAAAGAAGCTGGCAAACTGTCGGCCGTAGCTTGCGCACGAGGCACGCAAAGCGGAGAGAGCCGGCTTACTTATGCTCCTCACCAAAATCGCTATTTTAATATATGGACAGCTGACTTGGATGTTTTCCTTGGCCGCCATGTTTGACTAGCGGCGGCCCCCGGCTCCAAAACCTGTTTGTAAAGGAGGCCAATGGTGCCCCCGGCACATGAAGGTTTATCAGACAGTAAACCCTCGCTTATCCGGATTAATTGGGGCCAAGAGTGCCGTCCGAGTAAGCAAGAATCCGAATAATGCGAGGATTTGAAGATTTTTTTAAATAATTCATGTAAATAAGGCAACATTGCAAGTGATGAAAATATCAGTAGACCTTAAGATAAATATGTCAATAAATAAGATGTAGAGTGGGGTGGTGGCTGAAACATCCTTCCAAGAAACAGCCAGGTTGAAAATGCTGATTTGAGAACATACTTGCA
This sequence comes from Chionoecetes opilio, assembly GCA_016584305.1. NCBI lineage: Eukaryota > Metazoa > Arthropoda > Malacostraca > Decapoda > Majidae > Chionoecetes > Chionoecetes opilio. The sequence goes on along the minus strand of JACEEZ010010771.1, from coordinate 2,826 downwards.
CAGGTTGTGGAGTGTCGGATGGCCAAACATCCCGTCTTCCTCGTCAATCACCACCATCATAACATGGGCGCGATAACAAAAAAAATTTTCACGATAACGATTAAATCGCATAACGATAACCTTATCGGTGATAACCGATAATCGATCAACTGGCGATAAATTTATAGGCCCCAATAAGGCGATAACCGCTCAATCGATTAAATCCAAAATTTCCGATACTAGCAATAACTATATTGATATTTTAAATTAAAAATCAAAAATTGCTATCAGTAAACTGTTAGAAACCCTTCATTGTACTTTTGCACACTAATATCTTCTCAAATTCAATGTTTATCCTGTCTCCCACCTTAAAAAATGAAAAAGTACTGTTTTTAAGTAAAATAAAACTACATTTGAAAGTTTAAACTACTAAAAATGTTTTTGCAAGGCTCTGCCCCGGTGGCCGAACTGGAAACCAAGAAATTAAATGATTGAGTATCGCTAGTTATGGAACCAAAAGTAAGCACGGCGATACCGAGAATTGATAACGCGGGGGAAAACTTATCGGCTATAACGATAATCTGATATCGTTATCCGCCGATAAATGATCGCGATAAACGCCCACCTATATGACCACCATACTGCTCTAAAAAAACCCTCCGCAGTACAGCCGTTTGATAGCCAGGATAATACCCAGGGTCCATTGGTTGAATGAGTGAAGTCGTATTAGGAGGCAAAAATTACAAGAACCACTGATACGACCTTTATCAACAACAAAACCACTCTGGACAGGATGCGCAGGTTGCATTGATTTTAAAAAACCCTATAAACTATAAATTATATTCTTAATTTTTTTTTCATCATCATCATCATCATACCATTGCTGTCCCCCTCGAAAATAAACAGAGAGACTACATTTTTTTTGACACAAATTATGTTCTGTATTTGTAGTGAAAAGTTTTTTGTGCATAACTACTAACTAAAAATTACTACTACTACTACCACCACTACCATACCACTACCACTACCACTACTACTACTACTACTACTACTACGACTACTACTACTACTACTACTACTACTACTACTACTACTACTCTACTACTACTACTACTACTACGACTACTCCCACCACTAAACCACTACCACTACTACTACTACTACTACTACTACTAAACCACTACCACTACCACTACCACTACTAACTAACTACTACTACTAAAATACCCACTACTACTACTACTACTACTACTACTACTACCACTACCCTACTACCACTACCACTACCACTACTACTACGACTACTAAATACTACTACTACTACTACTACTACTACTACTACTACTACTACTACTACTACCACCACTACTACCACTACTACTACTACTACTACTACTACTACTACCACTACCCACTACTACTACTACTACTACTACTACTACTACTACTACTACTAAATACTACTACGACTACTACCACCACTACCACTACCACTACTACTACTACTACTACTACCACTACCACTACCACTACCACTACTACTACTAAATACTACTACTAAATACTACTACTTACTACTAACCACTACCACTACTACACTACCACTACTACTACGACTAAATACTACTACTACTACTACCTACTACTACTACTACTACTACTACTACTTCTACTACTAAATACCACCACTACTACTACTACTACTACTACTAAATACGACTACTACTACGACTACTACACCACCACCAAAACAAAACAACCACCACCACCACCACCACCGACCACCACCACACTACTTACTACTACTACTACCCATACTACTAATACTACTACTACTACTACTACTACTAAATACTACTACTACTACTACTACTACTAACTACTACTACTTACCACCACTCTACTACTACTACTACTCCCACTACTACTACTACTACTACTACTACCTACTACCACCACCACCACCACTACCACTACTACTAAAAGACTACTACTACTACTACTACTACTAACTACTACTACTACCACTACCACTACCACTACCACACTAAATACTACTACTACTACTACCACTACTACTACCACTACTACTACTACTACTACTAAATACTACTACTACTACTACTACTACTACTACTACTACTACTACCACTACCACTATCTACTACTACTACCCACTCACTACCACTACCACTACCACTACTACTACTACCAACTACCACTACCCACTACTACTACTACTACTAACTACTACTACTACTACTACCACTACCACTACTACTACTACTACTACTAACACCACCACCACCCCCTACCACTACCACTACTCTACTACTACTACTACTACTACTACTACTACACTAAATTCTACTTCTACTTCTACTACTACTACTTCTACTACTACCCACTACTACTACTACTACTTTCTACTACCATACTACACACTCACTACCACTACTAAATACTACATACTTCTACTTCTACTTCTACTTCTACTACTACACTACACTACTAACTTCTACTACCACTACCACTACTACTACTACTACTTCTAAATACCACTACACTACCACTACCACTAAATACTACTACTACTACTACTACTACTACTAAATACCACTACTACTACTACTACTACTTTTCTACTACCACTTACCACTTAAAATACTACTACTACTACACTACTACGACTACTAGTACTACGTCGCGCAAAAAACTTAAGACGCTAAAAAACTTGGTCGGATAACGTCCTTAGTTGTTTTGACAATTTCCGTGGGAGCGATTGAATTTTTTTACGTTTTTGTATATCTGGCATGTATTATTTTTCTGCTGTAGATTTCCTCCTCC